>JAJJMB010008334.1:7287537-7323789 GCA_023531105.1 Papaver atlanticum
TTTTTTTTTTTTTTTTTGTAATTATGCAGGTCAAAGGTCTTAACATATGATGATGTCACGGAAATAGTTGCTCGCCATCTTGGTTTGGATGACCCAACCAAGATCAGACTTACCCCTCATAACTGTTACTCTCAGCAACCTAAACCCCAAGCTATTAAGTACCAAGGTGTTGACTACTTGTCTGAGATGTTGGTTCACTACAATCAGGTAGTTCCTTACCCTGACCTAACGATTTTCCGAAGCTTGATATTTTGGTGAGAATATTTAATATTTTGTGACTGGCGGATTTATTTTTTCTATCTTATCAACAGACATCTGATATTTTGTATTACGAAGTCTTGGACATCCCTCTACCAGAGTTGCAAGGTTCGAAAACTCTAAAGGTTGCATTCCATCATGCAACAAAAGAAGATGTAAGTAATGTACCACATTCGTAATCTCTATGGGAATCATGTGAAGGCTATGATATTAATAAAATCGGATTTGATTTGTTTGCAGACGGTTGTTCATAGTATTAGACTTCCAAAACAAAGCACAGTAGGTGACGTGATTAATGATCTGAAGACAAAGGTATGTACCGTACAGTTGAAACATTGTCACGTCATACTTATTAGCAGAAAGATGTTTCTTTCAGGTTACAGAATTACCTTTTGTACTTACTAGCCGAAAGATGTTACAGAATAATGATGTTACAGAATAATCCCAATTATTTGCACTTATACAAATTTGTTTGCCTGTATTAACTCTCTGAAAGTTGAGCTGTCTCATCCCGATGCGGAACTTAGATTGTTGGAAGTTTTCTACCACAAGATTTAGAAGGTATTGTGTTAGCATTTGAATGTGTTAGTTACGTATACGCTAAAGTTATCTGTATCACATCTTCTTTGCTAGTGGAGCTAGTTTATTTAGTGTCAAATATTGTAATATCCTTGTTGGTTTGCCCAACTTGGTCGGACTAAGACAGAGTCCCACCAAAACTTAAATTGTTCAATTGCAACTGTTATGAGACTCTGTTGCATGCCGTCTTCCAGGCAAATGATGCTTGTTGTAGGTTTCCCTAGTGATGCAGTTGAGGCCCAACTTAATGTTGTCAAGGCCGAGTCATGCAAGTTTATTTTCTGTTTTTTTATGAATTTTTGTCAATAATACTGGACTTGTATCATACAGATTTTTCCGCTTAGTGAAAGGATCGAGAACATCAATGATCAATACTGGACGCTACGTGCAGAGGAGGTATGCTAATTAGTTTATTTAGTTTTCCATTTCATTGCTTGATTATTTCTCTAAGTATGACACTTTATTGTGGAGTCTAACATTATGTTTGTATCTATATAATGGTTTGTTTCATATTCATTTTTCAGATTCCAGAGGAGGAGATGAACTTGGGTCCTCGGGATCGCTTGATTCATGTTTATCATTATCACTTCACAAAAGATGCATCTCAAAGCCAAATGGTACATAGTAATTTTAATAGAAGTCCGTCACAATCTTTGTAATGAGCAAAGCATACACAAGTGTTTGAATATCATTCATGTTGGTTCTATGACAGGTACAAAATTTTGGGTAACCATTTTTATTCATAATTCACGAAAGAGAGACTTTAGGTGCAGTCAAATTGCGGAAACAGAAGAAATTGCAGGTTCCTGACGAGGAATTCACCAAGGTATGTTCTTAGACATGGCTTATTTTCTTGTTTAAAACCATTTTATTGCAATTGATTCCAATACAATGACATTGTACACTACGGTTCGAGTACACATGGACTTGTGTTAGGTTATCAATTGATTCTTTCATGTACTGAAATCTCTGCTTAATATTTAACCAGTGGAAGTTCGCATTTATATCATTGGGTCAACCTGAGTACCTTCAGGACTCAGATATAGTGCCCAGCCGTTTTCAGGTGTGTACCAATCTGTTGTGTTTCATGTCTTGTTATTCTTTTGTGTTTTTTGTTTTTACCAATATCTTAGTTTTTTATGACCCAACTTGTTAACCATCTTTTTGCACTGCAGAGGAGAGATGTTTTTGGAGCTTGGGAGCAGTACCTTGGCTTGGAGCATTCTGACAGTTCCTGGAAAAGAGGTTATCCAACCAATCAGGTACTGTGTAACATGTAGTTGACCAAATTATTTTTAGGGAAAATAATCGTTTGGTCCTTTTTTAGGTGGTCCCATGTTTGTTTGGTCCTTTGGGAAAACGCCTTTACTGTTTGTCCATAATTATTTAAAAATATTAAATGGACTAAAGTACCCTTCCGTGTTAATTCCAACATATTTTTTGTAGCAGTTCATTCGTCAAAATGAACTCCTGTTAATTTCTACTTATTTTTCAGAAATCACCTTTTATCAGGAGTTCATTCGTCAAAATGAACTCCTGATAAAAACCTAAAAAAATAGAGTTCATTCCAGAAATGAACTCCTGATAAAAACCTATATAAACCAGAGTTCATTCCAGAAATGAACTCCTGCTAAAAACCTAAAAAACCAGAGTTCATTCCAGAAATGAACTCCTGATAAAAACCTAAAAAAACAGAGTTCATTCCAGAAATGAACTCCTGATAAAAACATAGAATTGAGTTCATTCTTTAGGATGATGACCTAATAATTCAAGATCTAAAAACAGAGTTCATTCTTTACATGAACACATGAAGAAAAAAAACATAAAAATCAGAGTTCATCTTCATCAAACACGAGTTCATTCTGTCTGATGAACTCCGGAGTTCATTCTTTGCATGAACACAAACATCAACACGAGTTCATCTCATCAACACGAGTTCATCTTCATCAAAACACGAGTTCATCTCATCAACACGAGTTCATTCTGTTTGATGAACTTCGTCGTCTTCATCATTCTTCAACAACAGCAAATTTGAGTTCATTATGTTTGATGAACTTCATCGTCTTCATCATCTTCAAACAGCAGCAAAAAGAAATTCTTTGTCATCTTCAACAGCACGTCGTCTTCAACAGTAGCAGCAAAACAAAACAAACAACAACAGATATTTATCATCAAAAATCAATCACCGTCTTCAACTGCAACAAATCTCGAAGTCTTCATCGTCTTCATCATATTTAAACAAACAGATCTCGAAATCTTCAACTGCAGATCTTTATCGTCTTCATCGTATTTAACAATATCATCAAACAACAGCCGCAACAAAAACAACAACACCAAAATATTATCATCTTCATCGTATTTCACAGCAACAACAAAAAAAAAAAATTGTAACCCAATCTTCAAAATCAACAGTTTAACAGCAGTAGCACAAAAGAGAAGTGAATAATAAGAATCTCAACCATTTTTTACTGTATAATAAACATAAATATAAATCAAACAAAATCAAGAAATCAAACTCCATTTTTTTCTTTCGTTTCTTGATTTTTTTCTAGAGAGAAGAAGAAGAATGCGACGAAGTTTTCATTGCGGACCTAGGTTTTCTTTAATTGAGAGACGTAAAACCAAACAGCAGCAGATCTCGAAGTTTTCTCTGTATAAAATCTTCATCTCAATCTTCAAACAAAACAACAGCTGGAAAAAAATCAAATGAGAGAGAAAGTAGATCTGAAACTAAGAGAGAGAAAGTGAATCTGAAAATAAAATTATTTTCCATTATTTTTTTGCACATATATGGGCCTAAAAGGATATTTTTGTCCCAATTACATCATCCATGACGTCACCCTAGGACCAAACCATTATTTTTAGGACCAAACTATAATTTATTTTTCCAAAAAGGACCAAACAGACAGTTGACTGAGTCAACTGGACCAAACTCATCCTAATATATTATTTCTAGGACCTATTGGTATTTCCTACTTATTTTTATATATGATTCATTTCATCTCGTGTGTTTCACCATGGTCCCTCGTATGCTGCTCTTGTTATTTTTTCGTACAACTTTCATCTTCTTTTCTTTCTTTTTTTCTAAAAATCCTCTTCAAACTCCCAGTTCTTTGATCAACCAAGTGTCATCTCTGTCCATAACTTTGACCTCTTGTCTACCTGGCAGCTTGACATGATGCAAAAACCCAACTCCTCTTTTTTGTCCCCATCTTTCTTGTATTGAAGTTTTTGTCTCCATTTTTTTTAGCTTATCTAATGTTTCTTATTGATTTTCCCCATCTCTGTCCATAATTCTGTGTGCTAGTTCACTTATCACTGCATTGATTTTCAGTATCACGATTCACGAGTATATTTTACTTTATAGGTTTCATATTAGTGCATCAAATTTTAACATAGTATTATGTTATGCAGCGGAGAGCGGCTGAGTTAATTGGTTTGCGTCCGTATAATACTGAAGGTCCGAATGGTAAAGCTTATAATTTTTGATTCGCTACTTTTTGTTTAAATTTTTGTATTTTTATATTTAGGATGCGAGTTTAAATTTCAATAGGAAAATCTTATCCGGATGAGTTCTACTTTCAATTTCGATATGGATACACAGTTTTGCAGTCAGTTTTAGTTTTTCGTTGAATTCTTTATACTTTCTTTTCTTATTCTGGTGGCTCAAGCAGAAACCATTGGTGCAGGACCAATACCAGATGAGATTGAAGTTTTTGCATCAGGTGATATAAGTTCCTTGCTCAATTATCCAACTGCTGGTCAACATTTTCTACCAGGGGAACATCACCAAGGCGTTCTTGATGAGAAATATGAAGACATCGGAGGGTTCTGTGTTCTGAAAGCCCAAGAGCCTTCGTATAGGAAGATATGGGCATATTGCTACAAATCAAGTTCTGAAAGACTTGTATTCTACGCAAGTCACACTAGTTACCAATATAATGGCTTCAATTATGGATATGCGTAACTGTCGTTTTGCTGAGGTGTCCTCCACAATGATTGATTTGTGGGAAAATAAGATATCAATGGCAGAGAAACTTGAGTTCAATGTCAGTTGGCTTCGAGAGCGATATCAGGATGTGAAAAGGGATTTTTACGGGAAAAAGAATCTTAACATCGAATTACTGGAGAAGAATCAGTCTTTTCAAGCTGCGAAGGATGAGTTAAAGAAAGCACAGGAAAATGTTTGGTCTTTGGAGAGTAGGATTAGGCTCTTGCACAAGGAGAAGGTAATGTACTCGGACAAAGATAGGAGTCTACTTCTTCAAGGTTTGGTGTAGGGGTAATTGCCAACAGTGTTGATACATTTCAGATCCTCCCTAAATTAGTAACATTTTTTTTTTTTTTTTTTTTTTTTAGGGAAGACTTTATTAATCATCATCGACAGAGAGAAGTTTACAAGCATTGGATGGAAGCCTGACAACAAGCTGAGCTTCAATCCCTTTTTGGATAACAACACCTATCCTATGAAAAAGGAAATCTCCAACAGTAACATTCTCATCATGACTAGACATGTAATTCCGCAGGTTTTTCAGGATCCACAGTATCACTCCCTAACCCGCCTAAGGTAGAAAAGGCAAGAACACCAAACCCCAGCCTTTGACTAGTGCATTTCTCAAGGTACTTGGTCCTTTTTTTAACAGCCGCCCTATCAATTGCCCGAACAAGAACAAAATTACGCTCCCGGTCACCCTTGAAGGGGGAGACACCCGTAACATCCAAGCACATATCGTGGCCATCACACTCATGGTGGGGCTAGTATGTGAAGTTTTACTACTACTTTCTGGTTTAACTTGAAGTTTTTTTATTTTTTGTCTGTGTATCTGTCTAACAGTGTATATACAGTTCGCAATTGAAGTTGATGAAACCACTCCCTGTATTTAGAACCCCAAATTCCAATTAACAAAAACTACTAGATTATCTCAATGTTAGACACTACAAAAAAGTGTATGTCATTTGAATGATCAGAGATTTTTGTGATTTTCTCTCAGGAAAATAGGCCTTTTTATTTTCTTTCTAACAGAACTAAACATATGATGACAGAAAAGAGTTTCTAGTTGCATCCAAAAAGTCTAATGCAATCAAAATATATACCAACAACTTTGCTCGTCCTACTACTGCAACCACCATTCCGAAAGTAAACAGCTATCTTTCTCATCATACTTTCGCTTCTCCTTGATCAAGGGACTCATGTTAGATTTTAAAGCGACAATTTTGTATTCTGCCTCCTTCTGTGCATTCTTCGCTGCAACGCACTTTTTCTCTTCTTCCTTTAATAAATCATCATGCTCTGTTAATTCAGCCTCAACTTTCTCTTTTGCAAAGAAATCTTTTTTGAATTCCTCCAACCAATCACGAACCCACCGAATGTTGAATTCAACTTTCTCACCGTTCATTATGTTTTTCTCCCAAGCCTCAATCATCTCGGAATTCAGATCAGAAAAAAGAGTATTATGCATTTCAGTAATGGTAGTCATTATTCCCGAGACAACCGAAACTTGGGCATAAGGATCTGTAAGAACTTTGCTTGAAGCGATATGGCCATGTCTCGACCATATTTTCTTATATAGCTTTGCTTGTGTTCTAAGAACGCTGAAGCCTTCTACATTTTCACACTTTTCATCATTTAAAACCACACATCCACTGCTATGTCGTCCTGCAAATGGTTGACCACTGCTCATATACTCAAGTGACGATGATACTTTGTCAATCGTCTCTCTTTTCAGATTCATAAAATACTGCGAAGGTACTTTGTCTAACTCTTCATCATAGTCTTCATCACTGGCATCATCTTCACTGCTATTATCGTCAATGTCGATAATCTCTATCTCAGGATTGACCGACTGTGGCTCAGATTTTACTGGGTAATCCTTAGAGCAGTTTCCGATATTATTCCTAAGTCTTTTAAACGCCGGTGTGGGCTCATCCAATTCCACTTCATCTTCCTTCCGCTCACGCTTATTCTGAATATGAATCATGGGAAGATTGTCTTGAGAGTATAGACACTCAATGATGTGCAAACAGTCGCTCATTACAGATCTAGATTTTGCTTTCTTAGAAGTTAGAATGCCCTCCTTTAGAAACTTGGCAACCTCTATATCAAATCTGTAAAACTTCAAGTTTTCAAAGCGATAATCATCATCTAGCAAATAGAAATACTCAAGCGGGATGCGCTGACGCTTCGGAAATAGCAGTGCAGAGAATAAAAGAGCAATGTAAAGTTTACCCAGCTTAACGACCTCTAGTTGGTCAATTACCTCGACATCTTTGGACTGAAATATAGCAATCACTTGTAAATGAAACTTCCTATTATCCTTGCGCAGATTTGGAATTGCCTTTTCAATGAAGCTGGGAACTTGATTCTCATTTCTAGGCTTTATGATTTTATCTCCAGTGATAGACAAACTTAATGATTTTTTGACCAACTCCGAATCAATTTCATACTCCTGGTCTCCAATAACAAGCTTCCCACTTTCAACATTCCATGCTTTCACCGCATTACGAGCAACACATTTTTGATTACTTGGTTTGTGATCCATCTGTAATAGATCTCCAATAGGAGTCTTGTCACGAACTTTTTCTCGAACACGGATGAACTTATCTTCGTTAAGTAACGTGTTGATAGCTTTTCTCTCTGCCAGGCATCTTTTCTGCTAGGAAGATCCATTCATGACAACATTATTATTGCTCATGAAATGATTCATTCTATGAAACAAAAGGAAGGTTTTAGTGGTACAATGGCACTCAAACTTGATCTGTCAAAAGCTTTTGACATATTAGAATGCAATTTTCTCAATAAGGTCATTGTGAGTTTTGGCTTTAGTAATATATTCTGTAATCTTATTATGCGGTGTGTTTCCACTACTAGTCTAAATGTCTTGCTTAATGGTACTCCATGTGATCAGTTTGAACCAACCAGAGGAATTAGACAAGGGGATCCTCTATCCCCTTATCTTTTTATTTTGGCCATGGAATACCTCTCTAGGTCTCCACTTGTTGTTGAAACTAATAAAGATCTTATTGGTGTTAAAGTTTCAATGAAAGCTCCTCCTATATCTCATCTGTTTTTTGCTGATGATATTCTAATCTTTGGCCAAGCTAATATGAAGCATGTGAACAATATTTTACAGATTATTCAGGATTTTGGTAAGCTTTCTGGTCAGATGCTCAATTTTGATAAATCTTGTGTGTATTTTAGAAAAAATCTTGATCCTGGTACTTGTGTTGATCTTGCTAATGCTCTTAATATGTCTATAGTTATTGATTCAGAGAAATATCTTGGAGCTCCTTTGTTACTTGGTCATTCTAAGGTGACATCTTTTGATCCTATAGTCCAATCAGTTGAAGCTAGGCTTAAGAATTATATAGGTACCACTCTTAAGCAAGCTGGTAGATTTACTTTGATCAAATCAGTCTTGAACTCTTTGCCTACTTACCAAATGGATTGTTTTAAAATTCCAACTACTCTTATTAGTAAGCTTGATTCTTTGCAGAGATATTTTTGGTGGGGTCATAAAATTGGTTAAGGAATCAAATTTATTGCTTGGGACTTTTAATGTTGCTCTCATATGCAAATTGGTTTGGAAAATCATAAATGATCAAAATGAATCGTGGGTTCAGATTTTGAGTGCTAATTAAATACTTTAACTATTATAGTATTCTACATCTGCAGAAACTTAATGAAAGTTGTTCTTGGATATGAAGGGGTATGTATAGGGGAATAGACATCATTAGGAACAATAGTGTTTGGGCTGTCAGGTGTGGAACTAAGATTAATGTTCGGCTTGACTGTTGGGTTATAGGTTTGGATCATCCTCCTGTTACTGCTAAAGGTCTAGTAAACACTATTTCTTACACCTATGTTTCTGAGCTCTTTTATGATGGAACTAGAAACTGGAATTATCTTCTAATTCATTAATTATTTGAACCTGATTCCGCAAAGAGAATTCTAGCAATGAATGTTCCTGCTATAGGAAATGATTCTCTTATTTGGTTGTCAGACAGGAAAGGGCAACTTTCAGTTAAAAGTGTTTACCATATTTTGTCAAGACTGCCTAACTCTTCTGTAGGTACTTATTATATCCCTCATCAGGTCTGGAAAACTTTATGGAAGGTTAAGTTTCCCCCACAAAGTTAAATTGTTTGTTTGGAATTGTATTGAAGATATAGTCCCAACTAGAGATAAGATTTCTAGGTACAAAAGTGGCATAGAGCTTCATTGTAGTCTGTGTAATCATCCTAGTGAGTCTAGTGATCACCTTTTCATCAATTGTTCATATGCTAGATCTGTGTGGTTAACCTTAAACATTAATGTTGGTGATATTTTGGCTCAACGTGGCTCTTTCAGAAACCGGGTAGTATCTTGGTTTTCTACTTATAACAATTTGAATTTTGGTACAGGTTTATCTAGGCATGACATAAATAAACTTCTTATGGTGTCAGTCTGGACTATCTGGAAAGATAGATGCTCAATTTTATTTTATTTCAGAAACATAATCCTAAGACTTAGTCTTATGGTCTTGCAATCTATCTATATTGGAAGTCCGCGTCAGCTAGAACAACCCCCTAAGTCTTATGGAAATTTTATTCTAGTATATTAGTCGCAGAACCAAACAGCGAGGCTACGCTGAATCATTCAACGTTTTTTTTTTTACTTTTCGCTGAATGGAAAAACGCGTGACCAGTCAATTTCGTTGACTGCGTGTAACCATTCAACGACGGCACTGAACCATTCAGTTATAAGTTTTAATTAGAAGTTAATTTAGATGTAGAATTTTAATTTCAATGTACTTTTTAATTTTTAGTAGAATTTTAATTTCAATATACTTTTTAATTTCATCAAAAAACATTGTAACCTTGTTTTGCAATGTAATGAAAGAATTCCTTAGTTTGGCAAATTTTCAAATTTTGAAACAAACAACCATTGGAACAAATTGTCAAACATTTCGAAATTCAAAATTTGAAAACATATCCGTTGGTGGTGTAACGGGAGTGTGAGAAAACATGGTTAAAAATATATTTAATTGTTGATAATATAAACTAGGTTTATGAAAAAAAAAAAGGTCAAACTCTGTTGGGCGTTTCCATTCAGCGCAGAGATGTAGCGCGTTTCCATTCGGCGCAGACTGGCTGCGATTTTCCATTCAACGCAGATACCGTGGAATATTCTACTCTGCGCTGAACCAAACAACGAAAAGTTGATTTTTGTTGCACGTAACCATTCAACGAAACTATTTCTCTACTAGTTCACATGCAATATATATCTGGAGAGAGAAGTAGACGAGAAGAAATTGCAATGCTTTGAAAAGAAATTGCAACACTTTTTGTCTAATCTAGAAGCCAAATCTAGCCCATAAGACTTAGCCTAATAGAATAATGTCTCTGGAGAGCATTAATAGATTTGTCTATCTTGGGACTCCTGATTCTGTTAATAGTAATGGTTCTTTGCAGATCATGAGATTTTTTAGGAAACTTTGCAAGGTGGTGTAGGACTGATTGTGAGGGATTTTTCAGGAATCTTCTTTGGTGTGCAAGGACAATATCCTAATAGTGTGCAAGGACAATATCTTAATGGGGGAATGAAGCAAGCATTGAGGTGGAAGAATTGGAGTACAAAGCTAAGAAAGCAGTTGTATCTCTGGCAATTTCAAGACACTTCAGTAATGTCATTTTTGAGTCTGATAATGAATTATTAGTAAAATCCATAAATGAATCAAACTCCTATGTTCATTAGATGAATCGAGCATTAATCTTAGATATTATGTTTCTTTTGAATAAAATTAGTAATTGGAAATGTATTTCAGTTAGAAAAGAGTCTAATGGAGTTGCAGAGTAGTTAGCTAACAAAGCTAGACTTTTGAAGGCTGATTTTGAATTTTTAGATGATTTTCCTCTTCGTATTCAAGAATGGGTTGCTCATGATGCACTTGTAACCTCTCCTTGATATTAATAAAATTTATTTTTGAATCAAAAAAAATAAATCATGCCTTGTTAGTGTGTTTCCTATGTTCAATAAATAGTGGAACCGTAGTCTTTTTCTTGTAACGATTCACACACTTCTCAATTCATTTGTAGTTGGTTTCTTCATGGTATCAGATTTATACATCTCTTACCGTTGAGCATTTATTCCGACCCTCATCCCTTTCTTACCTCTTTCAGTTGCAAGAGCACGTTAACCTTATCAAATATTCAGTTGAAATTCATTATTTCTTCAGCGAATCTTTCTTTCAATGGCTACTCCTACTTCCATTCTTACATATCTGATTCAAGATTTACAATGCAAAATCTATATCAGGCTTCTTATCCTTATACTTATTCTTCTTTCAATTTTACTTTACCTTTCAAAACATCTCCAATTTTGTGTCATTCAAGTTGGACAATACAAATTATCTGCTCTTGAAGCATCAATTTAAGACTATTCTCACTAGTACAAGTCTTATACATTTTGTGGATGGATCTTATGCTTGTCATGCATCTCAGATTCGTGATAATAATGTTATGGTTCTAAATCTGGAGTATTTTTTCTGGATCTCGATGGATGGTTTTGTTCTCTCATGTCTTAATGTCACTTTTACCACATTTATTTCTTCTGGTACTCTTAGGTTGACTACTTCGAAACAGGTATGGGATTATCTGAGAATGAAGTTTAATGATCAATTTATAGCTCGTAAATCTCTCATCCGTCGTCAGCTCTACTCGACTAAACAAGGTAATTATCTCCTTTCATAGTTCTAATTATCTCCTTTCATAGTTCTTGAGTTCTGTAAAGAAGATTGTTGAGTTTGATGAGGATATTGTTTTACATGTTTTAAATGGTGTAAATGATGAGTTTGATCACTTTGTTGTTATTTCTCAACATCGTGAGACTCCTTATAAGTTTAATATCTACGATCTAAATTGATTCATCACGATAAGTGGTTACAGAGTAAGTTGCATGATTCCTCTGTTGTTCTTGTCTCTACAAATGCTTCATCTGTATTTTACACAAAGAATGATTCTCCTCTCATTCGAATTCTTATGGAGCTGGTAGCTCTGTGGAAACAGAAATCAGCATTTTGGTTTATCTTCTGGATTTGGTGGTAATCGTCCTCAGCACTTTGGTCAATCTTCTCGGTCTGGTGGTAATTTTCCTCAACATTTTGGTCAAGCTAATGGTAATGCTGGGCATGGTTCAAATAAGCCTCAACATCCACCTCGTCAAAACTTTACTTCTCCTTCAGACAAATCCACTAAAAATGATTTTTTCTAAAATTACGTGTCAAATATGTAAGAAATGGGGTCACACTTTTAATAGGTGTAGGTTTCAATATACACCTTCAACACCTAAACTCTCACCACCTACAAATAATAATGACTCACCACCTTAGGCCTTTTACACCGAATCACCACCTCATGCCTTTTACACATGTTCTTTGAGTTCAGCTTCTTCTAATAATTCTGCTAGTAATAAGCTTGTGGTTAGTATTCAATGGATTCCAGATTTTGTTGTTTCCGCTCACATGACTAAAAATCCAGCTCTTCTACGTATGTTGTCCCCTATACTGGTTCTGTGCATGTCATGGTTGGTAATGGTAAGTTTCTTTCAATCATTCATGTTGGTAACTCTACAATTACAATTCCACATGCTAATTTTTTTATTGAAGAGTGTTCTCTTGGTTCCTTCTTTATGCAAGAATCTTATCTGTGTTGCTCAGTTTACAAAGGATAACCATGTTTCATTTGAAATGTTTGATTGAGGATAATATATATAGGATCTCAAGACCAGTGAAGTGGTAGAAGAAATACCAGTTTGCAATAATCTCCACCCTATTCAACTAGCTCCTGTAGTTTCATTTTGTTCTACTCTATCTGATCCTTCTCATTGGCACAAAATGCTAGGTCACCCCTCCCACAAAATCTTAAGTAAATTGCATAACCCTCATGATATTTAACTTTATTCACAGTCTATTATAACTCTCTGTCATAAGTGTTAATTAGGAAAACATCATAAATTTCCTTTCTCTCCTTCTACCAGAGTATCTACTTCTCCTCTACAATTTTTTTACTGTGACATATGGGGTCCTTCCCCTGTTCATTCTCTAGATGATTCTAGGTACTAAATTTTAGTTGTCGATGATTATAGTAGGTGTCACTGGATATATCCCTTGACTACTAGAGTTAATAGTTTGAAATGCTTTCAACACTTCAAAGTCACAAATGAAAATCTTCTAAACTCTTCTATCGTCTCTTTTCAAAGTGATGATGCACTTGACCTCATAAAAGTTCCATTTAAAACATTTCTTGACTCTTGTGACATCACCCTCAGAATTTCTTGCCCTCATACTCAAGCTCAGAATGGTCTTGCTGAGATAAAGCACAGACACATCACTGAGATGGGCCAAACTCTTGCTTTTCAAACATCCCTGCCTAAACATTTTTTATTTGATTCTTTTTTAGCGGCTACTTTCCTTATTTGTAGGAGAACTAGTAAATTTCTTCACTGTAGTAGTCCATTTCAAGTTCTTTTTGACATTATTTCTGATTACAGTTTACTCCAAGTGTTTGGATGTAGCTGTTATCCAAATTTTCCTGACTATAAAACTGACAAGTTAAGTCCTAAGTCCACTTGATGTGTGTTTTTAGGCTACAGTCCTCTCTATAGAGGTTATTAGTGTTTTGATCCCATCACTAAGAAAAAAATATCTCCAGAAATGTCAACTTTGATGAAAGTGTGTTTCCTTAATTATGTTTTTTATAACTCTACTTCTCACAATGAAGACTCTGAACTTGTCACGTTTCATATGGGTAATTGCTCTGGTCCTCAAATGCCTAATCCATCTCTTCCTACACCACCACCAGTATTTACTTCTCCTTGTCCTACTGCTTCTTTTTCTCCTACTCCCACATCACATGCTCAAATTATTTTCAGAATTATCACCACTAGATTGTCTAGAGAAATCACTAAACCAAAATTACTACGTCCTGATTTTGTAGCACATAATTCTACTGTCATTTCTTTATATGAGTTGCCTTACACTCTCTCCTTACATCTGATGTGGAGCCAAAGTCTTATAAAGAGGCAACAAATAATCCAAAATGGGTGGTAGAGTCACTTATGGAAGGAATGAATGTTCTATGGAGTAAGTGTGTCTATAAAATTAAGTATAACTCTGATGGCTCTGTGGAGAGGCTCGTTTAGTAGCACATGGTATACTCAACAGGATGATATTGATTACTCAAAAACTTTTAGTCATGTTGTGAAGACTATAACTATCATATGTGTCTTGACCATTGCAGTTATAAATGGATGGGATATCATGCAGTTGGATGTGTCCAATATCTTTCTCCATGGGTTTTTATAGAAGATGTCTACATGGCTCAACCAAAAGGATTTGTTGATGAATTGAGGCCTGACTATGTATATCACCTAAAAAAATCTCTTTATGCTCTCAAAAAGCTCCTAGGGCTTGGTTTGAAAGGTTTAGTCAATTTCTGGACAACCACGGATTTGAAAGATCAAATTGTCACTACTCCTTGTTTTCTTATACTTCTGGTCAACTGCTACTACTTCTGTTGTATTGGATGACTTAATTCTCATTGGTTCCTCTTCAGCTTTACTAGACTCCTTTGTGGCTTCTTTGAGCAAGGACTTCTCTATGAAAGAGTTAGGTCCTCTACAATATTTTCTTGGTAATGAAAATTGCAAGTCTTCTACGTCCATTCTTCTTACACGGAAGAAATATTTTCTTTAACATATAATTATTCTTATGTGATATAATATACTTTATTTTTCATGTGAAATACTTTTTGGACATGTTTTTTTTTAATGAGAATATTTTGATAGACATAAAATAATTTTGTAATTCATATTTTAATGAGTTTGAACTTGAAATGAGTCCCCTAAATCCCCATATGTTTCAAGTGATATGAGAATTGTAGATCAACTAATTGATAAGGACACAAAGACTTGGAATCAGTCTATAATTTATTCTTTGTTTGATCAGAGCTCTTCTAATGACATTTCAGCAATTAGAATTCCTTACACATGTAAGGATAAGCTTAGATGGAAACCTGCCAACAATGGACTATTTTCAGTCAAATCAACATATAGAGCAATCCTTAATTCTACAACCTAACATCTCGAATCTGATTGCAGGTAGTGATATTGTTTGGAAATCCTTGTGGAAGAGTAAGCCTCCTTCTAGAATATTGTATTTTCTTTGGAGATGTCTTCATAAGTGTCTAGCTACCAGAGACAAAATTGTGAAATTTTATTCTCACAAAGAAACAATTTGTCCACTTTGTAACTCTGCAAATGCAACTATTGACCACTTGTTTTCTGGTTGTATTTTTACTGAAAATGTCTTAAGTGTATTGATAGGAATCTTGTGAATTGGGATAATGAAGTTGGCTTTACTGAATGGTTAAGAAGCCGGTTTATGTCTGATGTGCAGGCTAGACCAACTAATTTGAGTTTATTTCATACTATTTGTTTCCTTATGTGGTATTTATGGAAAAACAGGTGCACAATTGTTTTTGATAAAGTGCATGCGCAAGTTTCAGGCATAGTCATACATGTTAGGCAACATTTAGGATATTGGTATGAAAGTATCCAAAATAAAAACGTAAACAATCATAATATGGAGAATATGATGCCTTTAAATCACTGGAAAATGCTAGAATCACCTTATGTTAAAATTTATTTTGATGCAGCTTTTGATCAGAATACTAATGTTTCAAGCATTGGACTAATACTTATACATGTTGCAGGTGAATGCAAAGGAGTAAGATGTTATCCTCGAAGTTCTCTAGATGTAGAGCAAACTGGAGGGAAAGCGTCTATTGAAGCATTAATGTAGGCAGTAAGGAAAGGAATCAAACATCTGCATCTTGAAGAAGACAATATCAATGCAGTTAATGCAATAAATGGCGGTCTCCATTCTGTCAAGTAGACAACTAGTAGTTCAATAGTTGATGTTAATTATTTTCTTAACTCTTTAGCAAGCTGTAAATGCACTTTTATTCCCAGAGTAGGAAACAATGCTGCACATGAAATAGCTGCGTATGCTAAAACTTTATAAGTAGTTGAAAAGTGGTGTGACAATTGACCATCTCAACTAATAGGTCCAATTGATGCAGATTTAATCGATTACAATAATTAGTTGAATGAAATTTCCTTTTCTATTTAAAGAAAAAAGACCTATTTGTATTCATAATGTTCCCACATGTTTTAATGATTTTTGCCCTTTTCGTATCAAAAACGAATACATAATATGGAAGAATCTCATGCACCAATTTTAAAGTGAATTAAATCCTCTGTTTCATAGAAATTGGAAATTACAAACCACGGTAAAAAAAATTACTTCAAAATAAAATTATGATTTTTTTTGTTTTTTTCAGGAAAATAAGAATTAAAATATACAAAAGAACCGTAATTTTATTTCGATTTCAGTAGTAAAATAAAATTAGTTTTAAAAATTTATAAGTATTTTTTATTCTCAAGATTTTTATAAGGCCCAATAAGATTTGATCAAAACTACAAAATGTAAAGAATACTCCCTCCGTTTCTAAAAAATAGGTTTGTTTGGTTTTCACAAAAATTAAGAAAACTAATCATTAGAGCCACTTTTTCATAGTTTTTTCTACTTTATCCATTGTCTCATTGATTTAATATTAGAGAGAATATGGAGAGAGAAGTGGTCCCCTCTTCATATTAAGAGAGAAAAAGAAAAAAGAAAAGTTGTCCCTTAAATGGGTAAACTAGTAAACTAACAACATTAGAGTTTCCAAATAAGGAAACAAGCCTATTTTTTTTGAAACATCCAAATAATAAAACAAGCCTATTATTTTTAAACAGATGGAGTATATATAATATTTGTTCAAGATTTTTATTCTCAAAATCCTATGGGGCCTGCGACCCCATATGCTGTTTAGTGTTGGCAGAAATAACTCTTGGATAATTGCTTCTGTTGGGTAGCTACTTTACCATATGTGACTCTCTCTAGATTTCAACCTTGGCTAATTTCCTGGGCTCTACAATTCTTTGTACAAAAAGTAAATTATAGTTTGGTTTGGTGAGTAGTACAACTTGGAACTTGATGAAACAACTTCCTGCCTTTAAAGCCCCAAATTTGTAGATAACAAAAACTTCTGGAGCAGAACTGAAGCTTCACAAAATCTCAATGTTAGACAATGTACAAGAGTTTTTAACATTTGAATGACTGGAGATTATGTGTTTCGGTCTTCATATAATAGATTTTTCTCTTTTTTTTACACAAATGATGACAGAAAGAGTTCTAGCTTCATCCAAAAAGTCTAATTCAACCAAAATGTATACCAACAACAACTATGCTCATCCAACTACAACCGCCCTTGGGAGAGTAAATGGCTGTCTTTCTCTTCATACTTTCGCCTCTCCTTGGTCAAGAGACTCATTTTTGTTTTTAAAGCAGCAATATTCCTTTCTGCCTCCTCCAAGGCATTCTTCGCTGCAATGAACTTTTTCTTTTCTGCCTGTAATAGTTCATCCTGCTCGATAAATGCAGCTGCAAGCTTCTCTTTTTCAAAGAAATCTATTTTGACATCCTCTAACCACTCACGAACCCACCGAATGTTGAATTCAACTTTCTCAGCGTTCTTTATGGTATCCTCCCAAACCTCAATAATCCCGGATGTCAGATCAGAAAAACGACGACGATGCATATTAATAATAGTAGTCATTATTCCTGAGACAACCGATACTTGGGCATACGAATCTTTTAAAACTTTGTTCGAAGCAATATGGCCATATTTCAACCATATTTTCTCATATAACTTTGCTTGTGTTTTAAGAACACTAAGCCTCCTACATTTTCACATTTTCCATCATTTAGAACCACACAATCACTGCAATGCTGTCCTTCAAATAGTTGACCAGGGCTCATATACTCAGATGGTGATGGTGCTTTGTCCATCGTCTCTCTTTTCAGTGTCAAAAAAGATTTAGGTACCTCGTGGAACTATTCTTCATCATCAGTCGCTTCTTCTCCATATTCTTCATATTCATCTTCATCTTCTTCGTTAACATCTTCTTCACTACTGTCATCGTCAATGTTAATAACCTCAGCCTTACGACTTTCTGACCGTGGCTCCTTTTTGAGCCGGTACTTCTCAGAGCAGTTTCCAGTATCACTTCTTGGTCTTTTGCACGAGAATGGTGTATCTAGCTCAGACGTGGACTCATCCATCTCTACTTCATTTTCCTTCTATTGTTCACATTTGTTCTGACTATGAATCATGGGAAGTTTTTCTTGAGAGTATAGACACTCAATGATGTGCAAACAGCTGCTCACATACCTATATTTAGTTTTTGCATTCTTAGCTGTTTGAATGCCATCCCTCAGAAACTTCGCTACCTCTTCATCAAATCTGTATAGCTTTAAGTTGTCAAAGTGAGAATCGTCTAACAAATATACATACTCTAACGGAAAACGCTTATTTCTAGGAAATAGCAGTGCAGAGAATATCAGAGCAATGTAAAGTTTACTCAGCTTAGTAACCTCATCAAATTCGGCAATTACCTCAGAGTCACCTTTTGACTGAAATACAGCAACCACATGTGAATTAAACTTCTTTCTATTCTTCTTAGACATTTGTGTAATTGCCTCTTGAATGAAGCTGGGAACATGATTCTCATCCCTATTAGGCTTTATAATTCTATCTCCGGTGATTGACAAACTTAATTTTTTTTTTACCAACACCGAATCAATTTCATACTCTTTGTTCCCAATAACAAGCTTTTCACCATTCCACGCCTTGACAGCATTAAGGGCAAGAAATTTTTGAATATATGCTTTATGATCCAGCTTTAGTAATTCTCCGAATGGAGTCTTCACGCGAATCATGTTTCGAACATGGATGAACTTATTTTCCTTGAGTAATTTGTTAATTGCTTTTTAAACTACCATAGTCACACAAGTTTTCGAACACCACCGGATCTTGATCCATACCCTGGGATATAGTGAAAAAGCAACACCAACAATTTTTATAAGCCAAATCAAGTTTATTCCGCATGCCATACCAAATCATCAAAATGTACTAATAAATCTGTAAAAAGCATCTAATATTTGACTAAAACTTTCCAACATCATAAACATAAGTGAAAGTAATTTAGTTCAGCAAAATGGCAATACTGTTAAAATTTGTGATAAAATTAAAGATAAATCAAAAGAAATGTTCCAAACTTTACCTTTATTTTGTTTGGTTAATCACCTACTTTTAACTCTATAAGCCCTCTGAGGAGAAGAAAGTTACGAAATTTTAGAATTTGAAAGCTGTTTTTGCTGCAACTCAACTGTTGGAACACAGTAATCTTTCATCAAGAAAAGGAGTGGATCTTTTTATGTGATGAAATGTAATACTTCCGAAATATACGGTCTTGAGGTTTCTGCCCGCTAGATATTCTCCCGAAACTAATAAATTAAAGCTAATAAAATAAAACAAAGTCCGAGGAGTCTGTCAGAACAAAGGGTCATAGTAGGTCATTCTAGGCTTAATATTATCAACAGCAATAAATGCGAAGTGTTTACTATGCACCAAAAGTTTATGCCAAATCCGTCTATCACAGCGGGTACGCTATGTATGAATTTTGAGTAGAAAAATCGGGGGTACATTTGAAAGCATTTTGTTCATCACACCAACTCTATTGTACCTATTACTTGCAGTAGTGTAGTCGTTATCCCATGTATTCTATTTTTTCGGCGTATGAATTTTGAGTGAAAAATCTGGGGTACATTTGAAAGCATTTTGTTCATCACACAACTCTATCATACCTAGTATAACTTTTTTTTTTCTTTTTCAAGCATAGTATACTTGTAGTGGTTTAGCAGTAGTTTTTTTCTTCTTTTTGTTTTCTTCTTTTTATAAGCAACAAACATAAAGATATTATACGTGACCGGCACCATAATTTTTTTAAATAAGCAGCAGTTATGTCATGTATTTTATTTTTAATTTTTAATTCTTCGTAAAAAAACCACTAATTTCAAACATGAAGGTTAGAATAAAAACCACGTTGAGAATAGCTTTGAGCATGGCTGCCCAATCCATGATTGTACGCCACATTGAAAATACAAGCAGGAGGACAACCTTAAAAATTACAAGTAAGTATTGCATTTGAATTAACAGTCAATATACTTGGTTTGCCGATTTACCAACTAAAGAAAAATATAAAAGTTTTGGTAAATAAGGAGTACCGAAAAGAGTAGTTATTTTTTCTTCCCAGAGAGCTTTTGCCTGCCAAGTCATACTACCATCTAATTATGTGGTAATTATCACAAGGCTGTTGTTGCTAGCTTCGATGATGTTATGGAGACTTCAAGTTATACCCCATATTTCCAAGCTTCAATTGTAGAAAACACGTCCTCCACATCCTTATCCAGCGATGTTGCTTTTGATATTCCTACCTCCCTGTAAAAACTCAAAGCATTTCTTAGAATCGTAGCTATTTGCATAAGGTCATATGTTGGATTCCATTTGGCATTTATGTTTATTTTGGCAGAGTTTTTGGTGGAAGGAACAGAAGAAATGGGAAAGTGTCCAGGTCTAGGATTGAGTAAACCACTAGAGAGCATTTGCATAGGATGCAGGGGATCTGGTAGGGAAAGGTGCAGAATGGAAGTGATGAGGAGGATGAATATGATGATTGGGTTTGTTAATGGAAGAAGTATACTCTCAAGATTTGAAGCCATAGAAAACCAACCTTCAAAAACCGAACTTGAGGGGATAAAAAAAGAGGTAGTATTAGCTTTAGAGTTTGGTATAGAGAGAAAGATATGGATGTAGAAACCCTTAGAGTTTGAATGTTTATTAACCATGAACCAAATATTATTTTCTTCAAATTTTCAGTGAGTTTTTCCAGCATCACCACTCTTAGCTACTTCGAAGAAAACCTGTCGAAGATGCTTTGCCAAAAAAAAGAGGTAAAGAGCCATGAGAAAATCCATGAGCATAAACTTCAGAAATGGTGATTGAAGAAAAAAGAATAGATTTACTACAAGATATCCTAAAAAAAATCCGATCTTTAAACCCGAAATTAATATCCAAAATGAGATTTGTAACAAATATGAAGTGATACAAAAGAGTGCAAAATGATCAAAATTTTTCGGCAGCATAACCTATTCTAAATATTATATACCTCTTCCTTTTTCTTCTTTGTAACCTTATCGAATTAATAAGAATGATGCAAATGGTTGCTTTCTAAAAAAGGGTGAATTTATCAAAATAAGAAAACCTAATGACAACCTTCTAGGCTTGTGGCATCATGCTTTTGTCATCTGTTGCCAAAAAAAATAAATTATGTCATGAGTTCCAAATTGTTTCTCCCATGGAATTATATCCCATAAATTCTTCCCATGCCATTTTTCATACCGACGAATTTCTTTCGAAGGCTGATATTAATTTGATTTTTGAGTTAGATAATACATCTTTCTCTGCTTTTATATGGCATCCTAAAATTTTGAGTACACCTAAGAATAATAAGGTCATGGATTTTAAAATTGAAGCTATGGAGTTCCATATCAATTTTGGTCCAAAAATATCATTCATGCCATATCTAAGGTTTGTGGGGAACTTCTTTTCATTAAACCTGCTACTCTAGATTGCAAGACTTAAGATCGATGAAGCTTAAGATAAGAAATCCAAGAGGTATTAATTTTATTTTTAGATCAGTCCACTTGTGCACTAAATCAGGTTCTTTCACTGCACACATCTCTGTCAACACTGATTACATTATGCATGATCAGAATCTGATTACTTCTTGGGCAAGTTTAAATTTAAAATCAACTGAAATTTCAAAAAGAAGAATAAATCCTCCAGATTTTACGGGATTACAGAGAAAGTTCTCTGCGAAAATATTTCAGTCACCAGAATTGATTGAAATAATTCTTCAGTTATTTCTTCTGCGGTAATTTCTCGTGATGACTCTGTCAAGTTTACATATTCAAATTTTAACCCTGGTAACCGAAGGAAATCACATCATGGGTTTAAGATAAAAAAAAAAACGTACCCGGAAGTCTAAGCCCAAAAAAATGGAAGAAGTTTAGAAAACAAAGTTCAACCCGACCATCTCAATTAATTCTTTTACGGAAAGTTCAGTTTCAAATATGGATATAGATGTTGTACCTTCTCGGCCAGGTTTCATTTTAAACTTCAATAATTCATATGATGTTGTAATCCTTGATTGCTTAAAACCATCACCAATTCCCTATAAACCATCTCCTTTACCTCCATTGTTACCTCTACCATTCAAAACCTCACTTTCTTCAATACCTTATACCCTACCCATCACCTGCAATCTTTCTGCCTTAATCAATACCCCAATAATCCCGATGAATACCAATTTGGTTCATTCTAGTCTTATACCTAATATTACCCTACCCTACCCAATTCAATTCAAAACAAAACAAAACCTCTTTCACAATGCCAAAATGGGTCATTGATGAAGTTAATAGACTTTTTAACATGGGAGTCAAATTGGGCTAATTTATCTTTTGAGTTGATGCCAAATCACTCTAAGAAATTTATGTTGTCTAAGGTCTTTGTAGAGGGGCCTAATCTAAAATCCCAACCTCTCACAAAAAATGGTATAATAGTTGAAGATTTTGGGGTACAAACGATTGTTAGACTTGATGATTGTGCTAAAGTTGTTTTGAGAACCAAGAACTCAATCTGTGCATATGCTGGAATTAGAAGATACTTTCATTGTGCATTTGGAAGATTCAGAAGATTCAGATCCTATCTATCCTTCAAGCTTTGAACCAATCGACGTTGAGGTTAATGATGATGCTACCAGCTCAGGAGTTGTGCCAAAAAGACTCAAAGCTGAGTATAAAAGACTTGGAATTTCTCTTAATGATTTGAGCAACAACACAAATTCAAGAAGAGGTAAAATAATTTTGGGTTTTTCAGTTTCCAAATGAGTTTACAAATCTTGTCTTGGAATGTTAGGGGTCTTTGCTCCCCATCCAGAAGAACAAATGTGAAGAAAATGATTCAGTTGACAAATGTTAATATCGTTTTGCTTCAAGAAAAAAAAAACACATTGTAATGATTAGGAACATCAACCAAATTTATGGGAAGAGTAATTACGGTTGGACTTTCCAACAATCTATGAGAAACTCTGGAGGAATGTTTATTTTATGGGATAAAATATTGATTGAGGTCACTGATTGTTTAGTGGGTTCACCAACAAGTCAAACAACTTTCAGTGGATTTTATCAAATGTTTATGGGCCAAATAAGCCTATTGAGAGACCTGAATTCTGGGAAGAATTAGACAATGTCTGCAGCTATTGGCATTTTCCTTGGTGTGTTAGTGGAGATTTCAATACCATTCTAAAAAGTAAAGAGAAAAAGGGCTGCACTAAAATCACCAAAAGTATGCAAGGTGTTAGAGCACTGCTCGGTCAAACTCGCAAGTGTTGATATTTCAAGCTTGTTGTCAAGTTTAGTTGCCAAAACTATATGTCTTAATTTCTAGTCTACTTATAGCTAAGTCTCGGATTAGGATAGTAAGTGTAGTTGAGCATTAGACTTCACGGCGTTCATCGATTGAAGACGAAGAACTACTAAGGGGAGCTTGTGGAACTTCATCAACAAAAGGTATGTGGAGACTTGAACTCATCTATCACTCAAAAGTCTATCAACTCTATCTCCTATTTGAGACAAAAGTCGTATAGCTATATAGACTTCGATTATACACATTTGATATTTCGAGCTGAGTTTAATTCGCTTACATATTTCTCGAAATATGTGTTGGTAAGCTTTCGCTTTAACCAAGTTCATCTTATATTCTTGACGAAAGTCAAAAGATGATCATGTGAAAATCGCCTTGTAACATCTTACATGATTTGTGTGGGACAGTCATTTGATGTAGACTCGGAAAGTTTCGTATTGATCATTCGATCACTTGAAAATTGTTTTGAAGCTAAAAGTTTGTGTGAGACAGCTATTGTCGTCTTCCGAGAATGTTTCAATGATTGAAATGAGAGTTTAGAACAAATAACCATGATTGGATATAACACAGTTTGCATACTTGCATATGTGTTGTCCAAGTCCTGGAACCATGGTATGCATACTCGTACACTGTTATGGCTACTATATATGTATAATTGATTATTGATTACACAAAGTAATTTTATGAAATGGTCGTCTGTTATGTTCGTTGCCGTGATTTTATTTTATTTTTATTTTTCTTTTGTAAGTGGCTCACCATGAACTAAAATTTAGATTTATACCATGAAGTGTTTGATTGAACCAAACCATGACGTGTTCTATGACTTTTTCCTTTTTCCTGTTTTGATTGATAATATTATTTTTTCTAATCATGATTTACACTGCTTAATAAGATCTTGGTTGTCATGTTGGTATGCTATTTGATTTTATTCTTGATCTGCCATTGATATTTTATGCCGCTTGTTTATTATTATTATTTTCCTGATCCATGTTACCACCGTTAGTAATATAAACTTAGGGTATCTATATTTTTTTTATTTTACAGTGCTTTCACAGAAGAAGAAGAAAGAAGAAATATATATATGATAGTATTCAATATTTTTTCAAAGGTATTTCTCAAACCGTACAACTTGTTTTTGTGTTGTTAATGCAGTTAATTAACATATTTTTTTTGACTTTATGATACACTTTATTATAATTCATTATTGTTTGTCTTTATTATATTTACTATTTATTCCCCTTTTTACTATGAAACGCCTGATCTCCTACTATTGTTTCGCCACGTGTGTTTTGGTATTGTTGCATGTTCCCATTCTCTTTATTTGTAAATTTTGGTAACATTTGTGATATAATAATGGGTTATAGCATAGACGGGTTATAATCATTGAGTGGATTTTTAGCTTGATCGAGTTACCTATATAATCATTAAGAAATTTTGTTTGTAAAAATCCATTTCGACTGTAGAGACATTCGGTTTTGGGATTATTACATTGGAATTAGTAATATTAATATTCTTTATTAAGGTGTTTTACAGTTTAACCCAACTTGACTCAAAAATGACATTGTGGACTCATAAGTACTTGAGCTCCATTATTGTGTCTTTACTGTGGGAATTATTTCTTGGCGAAAAACGACATTTTATAAGGAATAAAACCTTCTACCAATGACAACACACTGTCTAAAAGGAGGAGTTATATATGCCCTTTTGTTTCTGAAGCACATGAATCTCAACTCTTGTGGAAAGACTCACAAAAAGTTATATGAGTCGGATTTATTTTTCTTTCATTTTTCTACAATTCATAATATTAACAAACCAGTATCTGTTGAAATATGCAAACAAGGGACCCACTATCTTTAGTAAGCTATGCAACCTAAAATAAGTGGTTGACATGCAAAGTGAGATTCTCTTGACTCGTTGAGATGAAGAAATTTCTCAAATTAAGCTAATTGTAAAAAAAAATGAAAATAGAAAGAACCCCGAAGTAATGAGGGCTAGGCAAACTGACTTATGTGAAGCATGTGAAAGAGACATATATATCATGAGACAAAGATGTATTTTTGTCTCCTGTAATAATGACACCAAAGTATAGGCATCAACCGAACATCGGATCAAGCTAAGATGTAATTATAACTCAAAAATAAAAGAGTTGGGAATGAATCTTGTTACTGGTATTGATACGAGCAATGTAATGCATGTACCATAGTAGCAACCGATTTCCATAGGAAGGTGATACTTTAGACATCAAATTTATTGGCAAGAAGAACTTTGACTAGCCAATTGACTTCGGTTGAATTAGACTCATTTTCAGTTGAAAAGTACATCATTATCACAAGAAGGAAAAAAAATTCTCTAAAGCATTTGAGATATATCTGGATGAAAAGTATATCATCCTCTATGAACCGTAACATTCACTCTAAAGTACTTGAGTTCAACCCCACTTATGTTACTTAATAAGGCCACACCACTTATTAAATCTCTCAAGACTCGACGTCTAACAAATAGTATTTTCCCTCCCACTACCTTAAGGAATATACACTAGTTGTTGAACTAATTCCTTATAATGTGACTACGATGATTGGATCATCGAGCGAAGCACTGCTCAAAAATTTGTTGCCAAGATGGAACAAAGACTAAAAGTTGCATAAGCTCTGTATGTACTAAGGGATAATCACACCTTGTTAAGTGCAAAGGGTGTTCATGTGTTAACTATTACCTACCTTTTTGGAAATTTAATGTGAGAATGGAGTTGATTGCATATATAAATTATTTCTAATGATTGTGGAAGGAAGTATATTCTTAGAAAATTAATGTGTCAATCAAGTGAAGTGTAAATCACTGGAAATTGAATTATTGAATCCATATTAACCCCAACAATGAACTGATTGGGATTGATTCATAAAGACTTTGACATAACCATAAGGCACATTGGTGTTGACACGATGTTCCGTTTTGAAAGTACTAACATGGGCATCACTTCATTTGAGTGTACAAGACAATGAACTAATAAAATGCGAAGTTACGACATCTATTACAATCAGTGATTTCTAAAGTTACTAGATTTTCACTGCCTCTCCCCATTATGCTTTAGAGTAATAAAGAACGTCACTCATCTTATAAAGTCTTTCTTTAGTAAAACATGATTGAGACCATCCTATTTTACTTAGATGCAAATGGAAAATAATTCATTCTGCAAAGAAATAAAGTGTTGTTAGTGAACATATATCCATGCTGAATGCGGACCATTCAAGTGATTTACGGCTCTGGTGGATGATTCGATGCATTAAATCAGTTAGTGCTCACAACAAACGATGCGTTTAATTTTTGTAAAACTCCTAGCACATATTACACAATGCAAAGTGCAAAGGCTCACCACCCTTGTTAATGCTAGAAAATTTACATCAAAAGGACTTGATGAATATTGCATATTTAATATGATCAATATAGAGCATCTTATACCCAATGGCCTCGCAGAGGCTACCATCAAAGGTTACAGATAGTGTATAAGGAATATGTTATGCGTACCAACCTACCTCTTATTTCTTTGGGGATATGCAATATTACGCGCATCTTTACTTAATTCGTTTTAGAACCCAATATTAGTCAACCTTTTCTGCGTACCAGTTGGTAACTGAATTTAAGCCTGACATTTTTGTTCTTACGCATTTTTGGCTGCACTATATATGTGCTATTACGAGTCCACATCGTACTATGATGGGACACGAAAATGATTAAGTAATTTTGTTGGATATTTACTCTCAACAATTATCCGCATTTTAAAACCTTTGGCAGGAGATCTCTTACTGCTAGATTTGCAGGTTATCACTTTAATGAGACAGTCTTCCCGTCGTTAGAGGGAGATAAGAAAAAGTATTTTCTAAGGGAACGACAGGAATTGTCGTGGTGTGTTCCCACTGTGTCTCATATTGATTCTTGTACTCCACAAATGTAAATGTGAAGTGAAAGAATAATCGATTTTCAGAATATAAATTGATGTCGCTAAAGTGATGAGATCACGCATACCAGCTGTAAACCTACCTGCAAGGTTAGAAATCCTCAATAAAGGATATACACCATAAACTAAGGTGTTGCAACTACACTTAGTGGAAGCGTGGTTGAGGCCGTGGCTCCATAAAGGAAGTTGGAGAGACCACTTGGTTCGATCAATCCTCACCTAGAAAGAAAGTAGGTGAGGAAGGCACAACTTATTTATTTCATCAGAAATATCTCATAAGATTGTCTCTGAATATGTCCATGAATCAAACTGGAGGACGCTCCGAAGTTTAATGATTCCAGAGAACAATGACATCCCAAGTGGATTATGAGAATGCGCACGATTCAATGGAAAGATCATGCGAGCATATTGATGATTAATTTCATATACACTTGCTTAAGGAAATAGAGCAAGATAAGATCAAACCAAGCTCCTTGTTGCTTAATTTCAACAAATAGGATATTTGGCCTATACAATCCAGGTAGAACTTGGTTCTTTGACAAATATACAGGTATTTGGTATGGTAGTGCTAACCAACCAAGTGTAAAGCCTATTGGACATACATGATTAATTTGTCACAAAGCATAATGATAAAAAAACAGTCTTAAAGTATAAAGACTCGCCTTGTGGCGCGAGGTTTCTCACAAAGCCCTGGAATTGTTCTCTTGTAAAGAACTTCATAGTGTTCCGCTACTCAGTTAGCTTGGTAATTTAAAAAGGACTTGACATTCAACATATGTATGTGGTTGTTACATATCTCTGAAAGAATCAAGAGATAGAAGATATTTACAAAAGTAATTGATAGCCTTTTGTTACCCAAATCAAGTGACTCTAAACCACAGAGTGCGTTTACAGTTAGAAAGAACGCTCACTTATAGATAGAAGCAATCAGGCGGATGTGGAATACCCGTCTAAGTGACTATTTGATTTGGAGGGGATAGACAAGTAAGTTATTTTTCCTTGTGTATTCACAAGAAAGTTCCTAATTTGGAATTGTAGCTATCTATGTCGATGGTACAGACATGATGGGTACTCTTGATGTAATAAGACTCCTTAAAAGCTATTTGAAATCCGAATTTGAGATGAAAAATCTGGGGAATGCTCGACCGAATACTAAGCTTGTGGTATATTATTCCACCAGTTAGCATATGTCTAAAGTTGCCAGGCAATTTAATAAAGACATGCATCCTGATATCACTCCCATGATTAGTCGAGGTTCAAATGTAAGTAAGTGACCATTTCGTCTAAAGGAAGATGACGAAGATGTGTTGGGGATGAAATTCCCATATCTAAGTACAATATACGCATTGTTGTACTTAGTATAGTAATATACTCGATTAAATTTTACATCATCTGGGAACTTGTTAGATAGATATAGCTCAGCGCCAACGGAACGTCATTGGAATGGTACAATGAATGTAATCATGTACTTAAAAGTAACCATTGACATGAGTTTTGTTTTATCCCCACAAAGACATAAAAAGGAATGCTAAAGGAACTGCAATCCAAAGGTTGTTGATTATGAAGGAACAATAATCTCTTCTCCAACGAAAGTAATCAGGGGGAGATATGGTAGACTATTTTCTAAGTCATTACCGATATTCAGTTTCGAAAAGTACATGACTAAAGGAACTGTCTGGAACAACTCTGAAAGTAATCAGGGGGAGATGCCGACATCAGGGGGAGGATCCAAGGATATGATATCGACATATTTTACTTCAAAATTGAAGATGTGTTGTACTCTTTTTCCCTTCGATCGAGAATAGTTTTTCCATAAGGGTTTTGTTACTCGATAAGGTTTTTAGCGAGACAACGCTAAAAACATCAAGTATGTTGAACGTTGAAGACATAAAGACCGCGTTGATATTACTGAGAATATCTAAATCAAAGAAATAAAACGCGATAGTCTATTAAGCAACGTAACTTCCAGAATCAACAACAGAGTCTTATAAACATTCAAGTTACCAAAGTAAAGTGTGATAAACTCCTTTTGATTGCATTAGACTGATGAAAATTGTCTGACATCAGGGGGAGCATCTAATGGTGTGTTGAACTATTTTCCTTCACCGAGGTTGCTTTTTCCCACAGGTTTTTTTTACTCGGCAAGGTTTTTAATGAGACAACAACAAACACCGGGAATGTGACTTCCCAGCTAAGGCTATTGTCTTTGCTACGGGAATTTTCTTCCTGTTGTGAAGCAACCAGTCAACCAACGGAGCAAAGTGATCATCTGCAACGGATCACATTTACTTGCATCTGTCACGTTGTACTCTTTTCCCTTCGTCAAGGTTTTATATCACTGGATTTTCCTTGTCAAGGTTTTAATGAGGAAACGCATACGCATCCGACTATATTCTAAGTTTACTTAATATTGTACTCTTTTTCTTTAGTTCAGGTTTTGTCCTTCTTTGTTAGCTTGGCGAAGTTTTTATTGAGACAATTAACTTAGACTCGACGATCTTTGAAGATCGTATTACATGTGATGAACTACATGTAAAATAAGAGACAACATGTGAAGTACTACATGTGAAGAGCTGTACCAAGGTATTTCCCACTGGGTTTTTCCTTGTCAAAGTTTTAATGAGGCAACTGATTTTGGCACAAGTTATCAAGGAGAGGACGACATTTGAAGAACTACATTCGAAGCATTATACGTGAAGCACTGCATAGGAAGTTCTATTGGACCGCACAAGGGGGAGTGTTGTAGGCCTACGACCCAAGTTGATACATAGGGTTTCCCCGTGTATGTATATGACGGATACTATAGCTATGTAATAGGGTTACTCATATCTAAGAAATCTTTCTCTTTTTCCTTCTCTATCTCTTTATCTTCTTCTCCATAATCCACTGCAAAATAAAGGAAACTTAATAAATATTTTGATAACTCATGCATACCACATGTTAGTCTATTATTTATAATAAAAGGAAGGCATGATGGAAAAAAGAATGGGGGATTTTTCTTTAAACTTTGATACCTGCCTATTTAGAAAGGATGAGAAAAATGTCAAAAGGAGGTTGGTGGTGAGAAATAGAAAAGGATTGGTCGAACATGGGAAATGTACTGTGTTGGCTTCTCTATTTCGTTCTTTTCTTTACTACGGTACTGTGTTGGAAGAGTGGTATACATTCCGAAGAGTGGTATACATGTCGTGAATTGGAGATAGTATTAGTTTTGACACTTCTATCATAGTGTCAGTGTTTTATACCATTGTTTTGTGGATAGCGATTCAAGGTAGGCATAACACAAACCAAACCTTTATTTTATTTTATTTCTTTTAATCGGGTGTTCTCTAATTAAATCTATGTATATATTATTTTTACCATTTTGTTGATATATAGTGATCTGGATTGAAGTTTATGGTTAATAATAATGATTTTGGTCCTCTTGTTTGAGCATGATTATGATTTGGACTACGGTGCATGGGCAGCGACCTCTAAAAGTCTCTGGGCTCCCTTGGCGTGAGCAGATTTGGGCTACGATCCATGGACAGCGACCCCTAAAAATCTTTTTGACGGGTACAAATTATCCATGGGAGTTGATGGTTGCCTCCCTAAAACAACGTGGGGCTTATTAGGAGTTGGTGGTTGCCTCCTATTTGATTGCTAAACCCATGGGGCTCCCTTGGAGCGATCGGATTTTTGTGATTATTATAAACAGGCTCCCTAAGTGTGAGCAGGCTTTTAGAGGGTCAACAATGTTTTAATTAATTGTACAAACTAATCAGGTAAGGATTGGTTTAATGGTTTTGACCATGTTTTAAATCAGTGAATTATTTGATGAACTACGATCGTGCGATCCTTTTGGGTATGTAGGCTATAATTGGAGTTGCTCATAAATTGGCTATAATTTTGTGTGCTTAATATTTTGATGGGATTTCATTTAGGTTGGTTGATTCAAAGTTCGGTTAATCTTGGTGAAACTATAAAATTAGTTTTTATGCCTCAATCAACTGTTTACACTTAATTATCTTTTAAGATGTAATAAGTCATAATTTTAAAGCTGTAAATTTATGTACCACATTGATTTGACTGTAAATATCTTTTAGTCCCTAACATGTTAAATATCTTTTAGTCCATGTTTTGGTATAACTATTTTTGTAATAATTACAAAACATCTTTAGAAAAGTTTGGTATAAATTGTAGAATATTATGAGTTGCATATGTATTTTTAAAATAATTCTTTGTACCGGTGTTAAATCTAGAAATTATTTGACCGTTTTAAATATATCTTAAGTATTCTATTTTTTTTAAACGATGATTTATTGATTTTTAGATCATAGCGTCTTCTGTAAAAATCTGTATTTATCTTTTATCTTTCTAAAATGATAAGCCTCACTCAATTTTGACTTGTGAGTTATTTGATGTGAATTTTATAAAATAGACTATTACAGTTTTGATTTTCGATTTTCTGCGGTGCTGGTACTTCGAGTTTGACCGTGACCTTAAGGTATTAAACTTCACTTAAAAATGATGAATAAATGATAAATAATAGTATGAAGAAAAGGCATACTATGTTGTGAACAATCATCCAATGCAGTAGGAGAGCCATGAATAGAGAGTAGTTCCCGTCAGGGATGCCGGACCTTGCTGCCGGAAGGGACCGTGGTGTTCTCAGTATTGGGTAAATTTAATTTTCGCAATTGATGGATTCGGTTTCCGCTTTTTTTCCCGGTGAGTCTGGATCGTTTGATGCTTCTTCTCTTGAATTATTTTTATCTTTTAATTCCATCTTATTTCCCTGGGTTTATTTTCGATTTTATGGTTTTGGGTTAGCTTATTTCTTTGAGATTATTAAGGTCCGGTATTTGAGTCTCTCCTTAGGAAGTGATTTCTGGAATATTGTTGGATCTGCCTTGGATTAGGATTATTTCAAATTAATAGTTGTAAAGAAATTTTGTAGCAGCAATTGAAGGCATGATGTTTGTTAGATTTTGATTATCAATATCACGAAGAGAAGGTTTTAGTTTTGATTCTCATAGTAGGAGGAGAGGGATCAATTTCTCTGTTAGTTTTCAATCATGAAAGAATGAAAGAAGATAAGTGTCCGTGGAATCGGAATCAACTCGGTCTGTAAGAAAATCGTGAAAATTTTCTTGGTCACAAAGTTTTGCATCGTTAATCGCGCCTTTCTTTTGCTTCTGTCTGTTACTATGTTGCCACGTAGTCTTGCTTTTGGTTAAAAATGTTGTGTTGTCATTTGTATATTGTAGTCTTAAAATCTGATCAAAAATAAAATAATTTGTAGTCTAAAAATGTTTCTTGGAGGGAACGGAGTCTTTATAGTCGAACCAATTTATTGTTTCCCTGTAGAAGACATGTTGGCCCACGCTTGTTGTCCAGTTCTTACTTTGACCCTCTTTTACCAGTACCTTTCCTTATATATCCTTAACTGTTTTATATTGAGTTAACCCAACCCGGGGACGATTTTTGTCGAGCGATTTTTAAATGGAAGGAATTATTTCATAAATTTATTTGATTGAGTCTTTGCTCCATCCGTCGAGTTAAAATGCTTTTTCTTCTTCGTTGCGGCTGTGATTTCCTTTTAACCGGGCGTCACTTTATGTTTGATCGCTTCATCATTTTTCAAGATGTAATTACCCATATTGAATTTCAATTGTCTATGGTCACCCTTTCGGCTTAGGTACGGCATTCCAGCACCCTTAATTTCTTTTTTCACTAGTGTTATACATATCTCAGCCATTCTCGTATTTTTAGTCAATTTTTAGCGCACTTATTTCTTAATCTCAAACCCAAACTCATTAAGTTCACCAACAACCCAAAACTCCCATTTCATCAAAGACACACTCAAGGGCCGGTGGTATATCTTCTTTTTTTGGTTCACCCTACCTATTCATCCTTAAAAGCCCAATCAAAACCTTACTCACTAATTCCCTCTTAGTGTTCCCATATACCCACCTACAACAAAGCCCATTTAAACTAGTATTTCTAAATTCTCATTATGACTATTCTAGCCTGGAATTGTCAAGGCATAAACCTCTCATCTTCTATTCAACATCTAAAAGGGTTAGTTTCTCTTCACAAACCTAGCATATTGTTTCTCTCTGAAACCTTAGCTAACGATCAACACATAAGGAGATTATCACAATCCCTCCAGTTCAATAATTTCTTTACCGTCCCAAAAATTGGAAGGCGAGGCGGACTATGCTTAACGTGGGAAGATAACCTAAATATCCAAATTTTATTTCACTCTCAAAATTACATTCATACAAAAGTTACACCACCACTCCCAGAGCAACCGTGGTTCTGCATGGGTATCTATGGCCCACCGCATCCGGATACAAGGAAAAATCTTTGGCAGGAATTCCCAACAATCTTTAGCAACATCAATCCATCCATACCTTGGCTTTTGTTAGGAGACTTCAACGACGTCCTTGATCAATCGGAAAAAAAGGAGGAAGATAAGTAACATATGCTCAATCTCAACCTCTCCTCACTTTGATCGATCAAATGGGTTTTATAGATTTGGGATTCCGAGGAGACCCCTACACCTGGACAAACAACCAAATGGGGCAGGATAACATCTTAGAAAGATTAGATAGAGCTCTAGCAAATCAACTTTGGCGGACGACGAACCCACATGCAGCAGTTACTCATCTTCCAAGGATAGCATCTGACCATGCCCCAATACTACTACAAAAGAAAGCAATGGATTGGCAGGGAACAAAAAACTACAAATTTGAACACCTATGGCTCTCTCATCCCCAACTCAAGCAAATAGTCGAATCATCTTGGGAGCAACAACATGATAGTGAACCTACCCTCAACCTCCAACTTAAACTCATAACAACCGGACAAACTCTCTTAGAATGGAACAAAGAAACCTTTGGCCACCTACCAACTATGATCAAGAAATCGACAGCCAAGATAAAGCACGCACAACATCAATGTGCAACCCAATCGGGCACCGACCTGGAACTACATCAAGAAAAACAACTAAGAATAGATCATGTAGAACTTTTACAATGTCATGCGACATACTGGCAACAAAGATCTAGAATTCAATGGATACAATCGGGTGATCTCAACAAAACCTTTTTCCATACTAAAGCTACCATTCACAGAGCCTGTAACAATATACAACAATTACAAGATCCACAAAACAACTGGATTAATAAGAAGGAAGACGTTATTCAGCTCATACTGGATCACTACTCTCAACAATATGCGGCCCCGCCTACAGTGATAAATGAAGACCTGTTTAATCAGACCAAGATTAACTCCAAGACAATCGGACCTACTTACGAAGGAAGTAATTACGTCGGAAATCAAACAAGCCCTCTTCTCCATAAATTCTGAAAGTGCTCCGGGTCCAGATGGCTATACAAGTAAGTTTTTCAAAGTTTTTTGGGAAATAACTCATCATCAATTAATAGCAATGGTTTGGAGTTTTTTTAATAATCTAAACATGCATCCTCTCATGAATCACACAAACAAAACACTAATACCTAAAATCGACCACCCTTCAAAACCATCTCAGTTCAGACCCATAGGGCTCTGTAACGTCACATATAAAATCATTTCAAAAATTCTAGTAAACCGAATTAGACCCCTTCTCCCCTTTTTAATAAGTCCTTTCCAAAGTGCTTTTGTTCCACAAAGATCAATACATGATAACATAGCAATTGCAGGAGAACTCTTCCATCATATGAAAACCTCGGAACCTGACCAAAGATTCAAAAATAACACTCAAACTAGATATCCAGAAAGCCTATGATAGCTTGGATTGGGGATTCATCAAAACCTCTTTTACAAAACTTGGATTTCCATCAGCCTTCATTGACTAAATTATGCTATGTGTCACAACAGTGACACACTCAATCAACATAAATGGTACACCCCATGGCTACATCACTCCAACCAGAGGCATCAGACAAGGAGACCCGCTATCTTCCTATATTTTTATCATTTATGCGGAAATCCTATCTACAAGTCTAGGAAACCTTCAAAACCAAAAGTTAGTTCGGGGACTTAACATATCAAAAAAAGCACCACCCATTATTCATTTAATGTACGCAGATGATTTACTGATCACATATAAAGCTTCCAACCAGAGTAACCAACACCTTAAAACCCATTCCATTCCTATAGCACATCTGCAGGACGGATAGTTAACACTTCCAAATCAATAATCATCCACCACCCAAAACTAGACCCAATCAAGGTAAACGAACTTTAACAATTCTTCAATATGCAGACTACTTCAAAACCTCCAACATACCTAGGAGTCCAGTTCAAACATGGCAGAGCTTCCAATCAAACCTTCTCCCCCCTCCTACAAAGACTAGCCCGAAAAGCTAAAGAATTGATGACAAAATGCCTTACTCCAGCCGGAAGACTCACTCTCATAAAAACATCCATAATTCCTACCTCAAACCACATTATGCGAACACAAAATCTACCTAGCAATGTTCATAAACAAATAGATCGTATCACTCGAAATTTCTTCTGGGGACATGACTCAGCAATTAAAAAACTTCACCCTATAGGTTGGGATAAAGTAACAAAACCGATATCCAAAGGAGGATTAAGAATGAGGAAGAGCAATGATCATAATAAGGCACTTCTCATGAAGATAATCTGGAATTTACATGAACAACCTAACTCTATCTGTGGAAGTCTCTTCAGTGCAAAATATCTCGATCAACAACCAATTCTTCAGGGCATTAATTCCATACCATCCTCCTCCAGTCCTCAATGGAGACAATTGGCTTCTATTGTCTCTACCATGCAGAATTTGATTTTCCATCGTCTTGGAGATGGATTATCAACTCCAATAGAAGCCAATTGGATTCCACACTCAACAAATCTAGACCCATCACAATGCTATCCAATCCGAATGGTAGTAGATATCATCGACCCAATTTCTCACTCCTGGAATCACGAAAAATGAAGCACCCTCCCCAACCCTATAATCCAAAAAATCATGAACATCCATC
>JAJJMB010008334.1:7330696-7351855 GCA_023531105.1 Papaver atlanticum
TTTGGGAAGGAGAGATAGACTATAGAGAAAAAAGAACTTAAATCCAAGAGCATACTTCCGCTCAACCTTCTTTCCTTGATGATTTGGTATCATCCTCGAAATATTTGATATCTGCGTTAATTTATCAATTGTTTATTTTATCATCCTCAATATTTGTTTAGGGAGAAGATAAATCAATGGTTGTTTACGTAAGTGTTTATAAGTGACGTTTATGATTGAAAATTAGAAATGCATCCGACAGTCTTAATCTGTGTACATTATTATTGTCTCATTAATTTCTCATAATAAATATTTTATTAATCCCTCATAATAAATATCTTAATACTTATCTTAATAAATATATGCTCTCATTAAATAGATAACAACTTTGTTAATAGTTATATCAATAGATATTAGGGATGGTCAGGGTGGTGTTTGTGAGTGATGGTGCATGGAGCCGGTGGCGGTAGTGATGTTGGTGGAAAAGGTAGTGGTACTACAGTTGGTCAATGTGGTAGTGTGCAATGTTTATTCAGTGTCGTTATGACACAAATAACATTATATTATGGCAGTTGTGCTTGATTTTTTAGTTTAGTCTTAAAGTAAGCTCGGTTATAATACAAAAGAAAAAACAATCAAAAGTATGAAGAACAATCGTCACTTTATAGTAACAACAAATGAATGACACCCATCAACATAGACGTATTTTTTTTTACATATATTCAAGGTCGTACCGTTATGGCAAGGGTCAAGTTCTAGTCTAGATTATAAAACAAATCTTGGACAAGTTAGGCAAGATAAAGAGCGGTCCTGATTTGTTCTCCCAAATGTTAAATCAACGGTTGTGGTTGTTTATTTTGATATATCTGAGATTAAAAGTTACAATTACATCTAATGGTCTTAATTTTCTTATCATATCATTAGTGTCCCGTTATTTTTCATGATCAATGTTTTATCATTTTCCTACTAGCGAATGGCATGGGCTATTTCACAGTGGCGTGATTTTTTTATTTTTTTTTGAAACTTAAAGAATGAATTGGTTAAACTTCAGTGTTTATAAAGCTTGTCTCTTCCTGCACTTTGTCAACAATCTCATTTGGAGGTTCTAATAACCATACAGTGCTCAATCTCTCTAGCCTTGCAAGTTTTGATAACATACACACTATTTTATTTTCTTCTTTAGGCACATAACTACAATGCCAAGAACTGATATTCCTAATAAACTTTTGATATCTAAAATCATATGGTGAATCCTCCAGCCGATATTGAAGTTTTCTTTATTCACTGCATCTACCACCAACTGTGAGTCCAGATCAAACTCTACTTTCTCCAAGCTCAGATCCTTAGCCCATTGAGTTGCCTCCCATAAGCCTCTGCAGTATGCTTGTTCTGGACTCAACGCAACTCCTAACAAGATACAATTTGACTTCATGTGTTTACCTGCAAAATCGCGAGTTATTAGAGAGGTGAAAAGAACCATCAACATTTATTTTAAAAGTTCTCATTGGAGGAGATCTCTAGTGGAGGTTAATCCTTCTCTGTTTTATTAGTTGTCGCTGATTTATTTCCGAGCTCTTCAATTTCCTTTTTGCATTTGAGGATGGTGGAATTTGGAGATACATTCGAACCCTTGAACACTTTGTCACATCTGGCATACCATATACACCAAGCCACAATAGCAATTTTACAAATTACCTCTTCTTGAATCTGATGAGCAAGAAGTTTGTCAAACAAACTACATAGCCAGTACACAATATTCGTACCATTATGAATGTGGATACCTAGAACCGCAAACCAAACTGCCTTAGAGAGATTACATTCCAGAATGCCGTGGGAAGAGGTCTCTAGTGTTTGTGCACAAAGAGGACAACCAAAATCTCCGTTGATAATAACATGTGTCAGTTTATATCTTGTTTGAATAATGTCTTTGACACATTTCCAGAGAAATTGAACTATTCTTGAAAGCAGTGGGAGTTTCCATAGTTTCTTGAAAATTGCTTGCATTTTTTGCCCAACAGAATGATTTATGTTTTGCTCTTCAAACATTTTCCTGCATGCTGATTTTACAGAGAACAATCCATTCCTTTCAAGAGTCCACACCAAGATATCTTTATGTTGAGGATGAGTAGACATATTGAGGATTAATCTTGGCACTTGATCTTCAAATAAGGAGAGAATAAGTGAATAATTCCAACCTCCCGAGTCTGAAAAAAATTGAAAGACATAAGTATAATTCTGGTAATAAAGAGCACCAACTTTAGGAGTGGAAGGAGAAGACAACTCAGAAATCCATCTGTAGTTCCATATCATAATTATGGCCATTACCAATACTCCAGCAGATGTACTTCTTAATGAAATGAAGCTCAGAACTTATACTTCTCCATGACCATGTTGAATTTGGATTCTGATGTTGAAAATTTGACCATCTGGGAAATATTTTGCCTTAAGATAAGAGAAGAAGCACAAATTGAAGTACTATATGTGCATAACCTCCAAGCAGACTTAGAAAGTAAAGCTTTGTTGAACAACTTAATGTCTCTAAATCCCAAACCTCCTTCTTCCTTGGGTTTATTAACATTTTTCAATAGATAGCAGGCTTACCCTTATTTGTTTTCTTTTTTCTCCAGAATTTTTGCTGAGTTGAGTTCATTTTACTTGTGGTAGTATCTGGCAGTTTGAAGCTGATCATGTGATGCACTGGGATAGCATTAGTAAAATTTCTCACCATTACTGGCCTACCAGCTTCAGAGATATTTATGCAGCTCCATCTATATAGTCTTGTTTCCATTTTGTCTATAAGATTAACAAAAGGAATCTTTTTATTTCTCCCTACAAAGAAGGGAAGCCCTAAGTTTTTTTCTCTCACCAATATCAAGCTGCCTAACCTAAAGAATACCACTAATCACTTGACCACACGATGGACTTGTGTTCTTAGTGAAGTAGACTACATATTTATGAAAATTGATGAGATGGCCAGAACAAGCGCTGAAATCTTCTATAACTTGTAACAATTTATAAGTTTGAGATAAATTTGCCTTACAAAAAAGTAGGCAATCATTTGTAAACAATAAATGGTTTATTTTTGAAGCTGATCTAGAAATTTTCATACATGTTAATTGATTTGTGTTCTCATAGTGATTCAACTGCCTTGAGAATACTTCCATTGCAAGAATGAATAAGTAGGGAGATAGAGGATATCCTTGCCGTATTCCTCTTGTGGGCTTGAAAGAAGGAGAAGGAGAGTCATTGATCATAATTTCAACAGAGGTTGTACTTATGCATTGAAGAATAAGGTGAGAAAATTTCTCACATAATCCAAATTTTCTTAGAACTTCAATGAGGAAGACCCATTCAAGTCTATCAAACGCCTTCGACATATCCATTTTAAGAGCTAAGTGACTAGTTCTTCCACCTTTTTTCTTCATGGCCTTTACCAATTCTTGAACCAAACAAATATTCTCCCAGATAAGTCTTCCTGGCACATACACAGACTTCATAGGAGAAATGATATCAATCATGTGGTTTTTTAGTATGAGAGCTATAATATTTGATATTAACTTGTAGACTTTGTTGCATAAAGCAACTTTATTAACTTGTAGACTTTGTTGCATAAAGCAATTTGCCGGAAATCTTCTGGTTTATGAGCTGAATTAGTTTTGGGGATTAAAGTGATTCTTGTGTTATTAATCTTCATGAGCAGAAACCCTGAGTTGAAAAAAGATTTCACCATCTTACAGACATCATCTTTCACTAGCTGTCATTGTGATTGATAAAAACCTGGTGGGAAACCATCAGATCCTGGAGATGTCCATGGTTCTATTGTCATAAGGGCATGATGTATCTCTTGATCATCATCCTAATCAGATCAGCGTTATCTTGTTCAGAAATGCAGTTAGGGATACGCTAGAGAAAATGGTAAGAGTCAGCTGGATTTGAAGTAGTACCAATTTCTTCTTGAAGTGTGAGACTAGAAGATTTTTAATGGAATTTCTATCTTGACACCATGATCCATCTGGAGCTTGTAGTGAGTCCATTTTTTTTCTTCTGATTCTTCGTTGATTTACTCATATATACAGAAGTATTTTGAATTTCTATCCATATCATTATAGAAATGATCTCTAGATTTCTTCTTGTTGGAGCTAGCTTTAATCTCATTTAGAGTGTCAATCTCTTTTTCCAACTCCAAGACTTCTTCAATGTTGTTTTCTTGAATATGATCAATTTCTTGCAATTGAGATAAATCTTTTTTGAGTTCAGTGATTCTTGCTTGAATATTACCAAATGTAGCTTTACTCCATTTAGAGAGAAAATGTCATGCATTAGATTGCTTATCAGATAAGATGAAATCTGTAGAACCTGTAAGGTTAGTTTGCCAAGCATATAAAATTTCATTCTTGCAAGTATCATTTTGTAACCATTGTTCAAAAAATTTCCAGCATTTGCCCGTGGTGGTAGTTTTGCTATACATGGATATAAGAATAGGAACATGATCTGAGCCCTTTTGAGGAAGGTGAACTAGTTTAGCATCTGGATAACTAAGTGTCCATTCACTATTAACAAGATCCCTATCAAGTCTGGATTTAGTTTACCTGTACCATGACTGTTACTTGTCCAAGTAAATGGATCACCACTATAATCCATGTCATGTGGATCTGAATCTCTAATGCTATCTAGAACTTCAGCAGAAGTGGGTTCAGTATTAGTATTTCTTTCTGCTGCACTCATAGTAATGTTAAGATCACCTATTAGGACCCATGGTATATGAACTGAGGAACTTAGATCTTTTATATATTCCCATTGACTGGGTTGGTCATTTTTATAAGATGTACCATATACACAGGAGAGCAATCACTCACTTTTACTGGGATCATTATTCACCAAGGCATAAAACATATTTCTAAAGGAATTAACAACATCTAGAGAAAATCCATCCTTCCAGAGAAGAATAATACCACCTGCTTGTCCTACTGACGGAACAAAGCACCTATTCGGTATCTTTAGAACACTAGTAAGATTTCAAATCCTATCATCATTGATTTTAGTCTCTGATAAAAAAATGATATCAAGGGAGTGGATATTGTTCAAGTGCATCAAATGATCTCTAGTATCTTTACCTAGAAAGCCCGTGACAATTCCAGCTTAAGATTTTCATTGTGAGGAAATAATGAAAAGATTCTAACTTGATACTCAAGTTACTATTAGGGATGGGAACGAATGAAAATATTTGAAGAATTAAATGACATGCACGTAAAAAAAATGAAACTTTAGAAAATTAAAATAAGTACTTTTAAAGAGAGGATGGAAAATTGTATCTAAGAGATAAAGATGTATTACCAGATTGACAGGGGCCTCATTCATCTCATGGTAATTCTCATTTATCTCTGAGCCTCCTTCTTCAACCAGATCATGTTCCATATCATCCCCATCAGTTAAAGGATTTTGTGACTCAGTATTCCATGGTATCAAGATTCTGTGAATCAGTTTCCTCAGCTGCCATTCTTGTTCTTTTGTGGTTTTTGTTTTCCTCTGCAGTTTGTTAGTACACAACACCAAGTTATGAAAGTATACGCAAAATAATATTAATAGAAGGAACTAAACAATAAACTTATTTGTGTGAAACATTCCCCCGTAAGCTAAAACAAAGATTAAATCATTTTGTTGTGCAAATATCCAAACTCAGATACCAACGTGAGACTAAAGCCACAACTCAGAACGAAATGGATCATGCTATAAACACTGAAGCCACTGATCTAGTTAACATGATAAACACTGTATATTTTGAGATTGAATTTTTGTTTTGGTTGGGAAGTTTTCGCAAAACATTTACAAAATTTATAAACACTGAAATCTTTGGAGATTTAATTTTTTGTTTTGGTTAGGACATTTCTTTCAATGTGTACAAAAATTATTTTTGGGCATCGGAATAGTAGAATAAGAAAATACACCAATTTTTGTCAAGAATGACATACAAGCAAAAATAATACATAACCCAAACTAAACCACTATGAAAGACGAAAACGTAATGAATATGATATACCACAGTGAGTAATAGATCAAATGATGTCGGAAAATACTAAAAAGTGGAATGATAAAAAAAAGCATACTTGTGCGCCTGGTAGAACTGATGAAACCTGAACAACAGTTGCAATGACTTTGGAAGCAGCAACAAACTGAATTTTTTGTGAAGTTGAATTTGCCAAACTGAGCTATATAATATATTTTTTGACTCAGAAAGGGCAATGTAATATAAAAGATAACTCATCACCAAGGCGGTAAATGTTTGTGAAGAAAATACAAAAAAAGAGGCTCAATTATAGTAGAGCCACTGCAAAGAAAGAAAAGAAAAAAACTCAAAATTCAGAAGCGTCAAGATAACTAATGCATGAATGCTTCCCAGTTATTCAAAACAAAATTTAGTAAAACGCCCTGAAATATTTTTGTTCTCAAACACCAGTTGTAGATGAACATCTTTACACTGTTGATGATTGCCTCCAAAGTGTTATATCTTCCATTAAAAAGTCTTCCATTACGCTCAATCCAAACTTCCCACCAGACTGCAAATGGGATTATATCCCAAATATTGTTTTTGACATTGTTTGATTTCCCTTTTTTCCTTCTCCATTCCCAAATATCTCTTGTGACTTCACAATGTAAAAACAGATGATGATTTGACTCAGCTGCTTTCTTGCATAATAAACATCCATTCACCATAAATGAATTCCTATAGGAGTCTTGTGTTGGAGCTGAAACATAGAGTCTAAACAAAAAATTTAACTTTTGTGGAATTTTTGCATTCCACAGTGATTTGTAAGGAAACTGCAGCAACCCATCAGACTTCATAGCTTTATAGCAGTCTGCAACAGAAAAGCCATGTCTTCCATTCTGCCAAACTCTCTGATCTGATTCTCCATTGCCATAATTATATGTTGAAATAAGATTTGTAAGATGTGCTACATAAGCTATTTCCTCCTCCTTTAGATGTCTACAAAAAGATAAATTCTAGTTTTTATCTCCATTGTTGATTTCACACAGATCAACCACAGTAGCATCCTGCATTCTATTGATTTTATACAGAGCTGGGAATAAAGTCTTCAAAGATTAGCCATTTAGCCAGTTGTCCTTCCAAAATATAATTTTGTTTCCAGAATTAACTTGTAATGTAGTGTTTTGCTTCACCTCATAAGTGCACTTAAGAATACCAGCCCATAAGCTTTTTCCTATAACTTTAGAAGTAGGGTTAGGAAAGAAATCACTAGCATTGCCATCAAATTTGTGATTCACAATTCTTCTCCATAAAGCTTTCTCCTCATTTCCATATCTCCATATCCATTTTTCATGCAGAGCCCTATTTATTAGTCTTAGCTTCTTGATACCAACTCCTCCTCCTTCTTTTGGTAGATCTATCTTCTTCCAACCTACCCAACCTTTCTTTGGATTATTATTCAAAGTTCCCCAAAGAAATTGCCTCATTATTCTCTCCATTTGCTTCTCAACAGAAGCAGGCAACTGAAAAAGTGACAGATAATAAATAGGAAGACTGCACAAAATATTCTGAATTAGCATTAACCTACCACCCTTTGATAAATACTTCCTTTGCCAGACACTCAACTTATTTTGAAACTTTTGAAGAATCACATCCCAAACCCCAACTGACTTAGAAGTACATCCTAAAGGAATACCCAAATACTTCATTGGAAAAGTAGCCATAAAACAACCAAAAATAAGTGCACTATCAGCTACATGCTCTGCATTCCCCACAGCCACCACTGCACTCTTCTTGAAGTTAACTTTGAGACCAGAGATGAGTTCAAAAGCTAACAACACATTTTTCAAATTCCTTACTTGTTCAACATCATCATCTAAAAACACTATTAGATTATCTGTAAACTGCAAATGATTGATCTAAAGTACATCAGACCCAACCTTAAAACTAGATAATAAATTTAGAGTAGCTGCCTTCTTGATCAAAACAGATAACACTCCTACCACCATGATAAAAATAAAAGGAGACATTGGGTATCCTTGCTTAATACCTGTTTTGGGGTAAAAACTGATTCTGCTGGTTTTGGTAAATTTGGGTGTGCCACCGAGAAACGAAACTAAACCATAAACAAATGCACTACACGGAAGTACTTTAGATTCGAGAGATCAATCTGTACAATCTTGGCCTAAACCAAGAAATGTCCGTTCCAGTCTTGCTCCGGTCACAAAGTGAAGGAGAAAGGTTGATCTTAGGGAGGGAAGCGAAGAAGGTGTTGAGATCAGAATGGTCAACTCTGAAGGTGTGGTTATTTTATGACTTGTATCATAATATGGAACTGGCTTGCAGAATGTAAGCTATCAGTTCTTGGTGTTTTTCTGGATACTTGTGTTGATAACACTTGTGTTTTTGTCGAAATAGGTTGAAAACATATTTATACAAGTCATGATTGAGCGCCCCCTGATCTTGTAGGAAGTGGAGACAGTTAAGTAGTGGAGAAGTGGGGATGTGTAAAAGGTGGTGACCATCACGTTTCCTTCATGAGGGAAGACTGGTCACCCTTACACCCACTACTCTCTTACTATTGTTAACCGTCCGCCCTTTCCTGACACTTTCTCATAATGAGCGTGTTGCACGCCGCACGCTGTAAACCGCCAGACCAATACCATGATGAACATCCCCCAGTTTGTGACATGTTTTATGTCTCGAGTGTTTTCGTGGAAAATATGCAGCAAGTTGTTGAATGGGTCTTGTTTGCAAGACCTAGTTATTCTGACCAATCACGCGCAAGCCAGGCGGCGGGTGGTCATGTGTGGCGAGCCAAGTCATGAGACTTGCCGCAAAGAATAGCATGTGGCGCTATTATGTTAAATAACTAAGTTATTTGTGAAACCGATACTTATAAAATATCGTATGTACTCGATGCATGTAAAGCATCGCTTTTAAGCAAGCAGCTCAAAATAATCGATGCATGTGAAGTATCATTGTATAGAGCCTATTTTGGTTGGTCGCGGAACCTAATGTCTTAAAAGGAGTGTGACCGGCCACTTTCAGGAAGCTGCTAGGAGCTGTTCATGCATGCCAAAAGTAGGTCGGTCGGTCCCTATAGGAGAGTGATGGATGGTAGCCATTTCGACATCCTATTGGTTGGTCCAAGTTAAATCTAGACTGGTTAAATTGGCTAGCCAAATTGGATGACTGAGATGATTTGCGGAAGTTATTGGTTGCCGCTAATTTATTTAAGATTTTTATAAGGAGCGCGGCCAGCCATCTTTGGGCGCGCGTTTAGGAGCTGTATGGGCGGCCGCGGCTTGGCCGATTGCTCCTCATGGAAGAGGGGCGGCCAATGGTCACAGACACATCTTGTTTGGCACCTAAAATAGAAGTTTGGTCGGCCAATTTGTCTGGCGAAGTTAGGCGGTCAAGATGATTTGCGGCAGTTAATGGCTGTCGTTGATTTAATTTAGGTTTTATAAGTCGTGTGGCCAATCTATTTTGGGTTAACAGTTTTTGGTGCTAGCGGCGCGCTGGGAGTTGTTCGACCGGCTAGCACTATAGCCGAGCCGCTGGTGCGCATATTTGTACCTTGCCCGTTGATCGAGATTAAATCTAGGCCGATCAATTCGGCTGGCGAAGTTGGGAGGTCAAGATCGTTTTGCGACAGTAATGTAATGCCGCTTAATAAAATTAGGGTTTTATAGCTCGCGTGGCCAACTGTTTTGGGCTAAGCGTTTGGTGGCTCCGCTTGCGAGTTGGAAGGAGGCCGATCGTGCTGGGCATTAGCAGACCCGCCAGTGTACATGATGGCGCTTGTCCGACCATGTTAGGAGGCGGCTAGGTTTGATAAATCGACTGGCCAAAACGTACGGCCGTGATCGTTTTAAGACTGACATGGGCAGTCTATATTAAATTCCTTAAGGAATTTAGGTGTGTCGACTAGCCAACTTCCAACTTTGTTTAAAAGTGTGTGTGGCACATTTAAAACGGTCTGATTGGTCGATGGGAAAGGGGCTGGAGCAGATTGTCCGGCCAAATGGCGTGGCCACGCCTCCCTTTGCTGCTGCTTTTTTACTTGCCGTAGTTCTTCTTATTTTCTACTTTTGGTAGGATTTAGCTCCTACTAGTCCATGGCGGATTCATTTCCTAGTTTACCTAGGTTTGGTCTCGACCAATAGGGTTCGAGATATTGCGCAGGGCGCAAAAAACCTAATTTTTGCAAATTAATTAGGTTAAAATTTGAATTTCACGAGTTGTCAAAAATTGGTCAAATTTGGTGAATTCTGTGTGTTGACACAAAATTCTTAATTTTATTCTCAGAGAGCAGTCAGCGCGTCTTCTGACTGAGTACTTTCATGTAGACCTTAATCTTGATACTTCGGGAAACTCATGCTACTCAGCTGCGAGTGAACACTAATTGTCATGTCATATCAATATTAAAGGTACAGCCGGGGAACATAGCATAGGAAAAATACTCAATAAGCCATACATTAATGAATAATGCATGCGAGAGATAAATAAAATTTATAGAATGTTTGGGATTGTTGCTACATGCACCATTCTGAATAAATTTTATATACATATACTGAATTGCTCAATACATGTGTAAGTAAAGAGGCCTAGGCACTCATTATTTTTAAATGGCTCTATTTCTTTGCAGAATGACAACACATTAAATACAGGATTTCACAATTTTAGCCCTGAACTAAAAACCACTATCCACAATACCTTTGGAGCTTCTAAAAAGAGAGGAATCAAACCCATTTATGGCCATTACAAATCTTGAACTTGATAAGCACCATCTAATCCATCTTCTCCAAGTAATACCAAAACCAAACCTTGCCATTGTATAGTCAAGACAACTCCAGCTAATACTATCAAATGCTTTCTCTAAATCCACCTTCAAAATCAAACCAGGTTGCCTTCTATTTCTCTTGAATCTATAAGCTCTGAAGCAATTAAAATTCCATCTGTTATCTGCCTACTATCTACGAATGCACCTTGAAACTCTGAAATTATTGAAGGAATTACTAATTTCAGCCTATCTGCCAACAACATTGATATAATTTTATACACACCCCCTATCAAACTAATTGGCCTAAAATTACCCATAGAAGTGTCTCCCTCACACTTAGGTATAGGAATAATATTTGTGCAATTGAGCCTCCAATCAATATTACCAGCTTGTTGAAACTCCTTCATAACAGCCATTAACTCTGGTTTAATAATGTCCCAAACAGCTTTGCAAAACTCCATTGTATAACCATCAGGTCCAGGTGACTTGTTTCTTCTAAAACCCCAAATCACTTTCTTCACCTCATCTTCCTCAATTGGTTTCTCCATCCCAATACTCTGCTCCATACTAATTTTGGGTAATTCCAGACCATCAAAAGTAGGTCTGCCATATACCTTTTCAGTAAAACCTTCTTGATAAAATCTTCTTGCTTCCTCATTGATTATGTCCTTGTCCTTTTCATGATTCATAACCCCATCCACAATTAAAGAATTTATCTTATGGTTGTAAAAAGCATTCTTATGAAAAAATCTGGAATTCCTTTCTCTATCTGCTAGCCAAAGTCCTTTAGATCTTGAAACCATTTCCTTGTTAAGTTCAAAGAGGCTTGAGTATGCTTTATTTTTGTTGACTCCCTGGCTGCAAAATCCCCCTCATTCAAAGAACCACCAATTTCTTCCAAAGAATCATAAACATCAATCAGCATCTCTAACTTGTCCACTTCAGCTTATAATGAACCATAAGTCTCTTTTTCCTATTTTTTTATGAAAAATTTCAGACTTTGCAATTTCTTGGCAAAAATATAGCTAGGTCTACCACTAAAAGTTAAGTTTGCACACCAAATTTTCATATGTTCCAAGAAAGCAAGATTAGACAGATAGAAATTTTCAAACTTAAAAGAAGGCTTATGAGAATTACCAGCATTGTAATTAAGAAGCACTGGTGCATGATTTGAAATAGGTCTCCTACACCTAAACTGCACCACACCAATACACTTCTCTTCCCAATCAGTTGTAAAGAGAAATCTATCAAGCCTTACCAAAATAGGAGGATTTTGTGAATTATTCCAGGTAAAACTTCCACCAGACATTGGAATATCCACTAGACTATTTGTGTTCACAAATTTCCTGAAGTTTCTTCTGTTTCTGTTACAACCCCCAACTGAACTTCTTTCAGAGTTAAATAAGGTTGCATTCCAATATCCTCCCAACAGCCATGGCCCTGTCATTAACAATCTAACATCTTGAATTTCTTGCCAGAATTACTCATAATCTGCAGGATCAGTTGCCCCATAGACAAAGGTGAAGATCCAGGTGAAACCATCATTAGTGTTACGAAATCTTAGAGATACTGAGAATGCCCCCAATAAACTTTCTTCCATTACAACTACTGATGGATTCCACATAACTAGAATTCCCCCCGATCTTCCCTCCGATGGTAAGTATACATACTCACATCCATTACTACCCCACATAGCTCTGAATAAATAGTTATCAATTACCACTTTTTGGTTTCTTGAATTGTCACTACGGATGCATTATTTCTTCTAATAGCATTATGAATTCCCGTTGATTTGAGCTCACCTCCCAGACCTCTAATGTTCCAGGTAAGGATTTTATGATCCATTAAACCCACCTTGAACCCTAGAATTTGAAGCAGCAGCACTTGAAGGAGCTGTACCATCATTGGAGTAATACCCTTCTTCGTTCTCCAAGCTGAGAGTACCCCTTTCTTCTTCGGCAATCCAGTCTTCATCATCTGTATCCTCATCATATTTTTCAAACCCATCAAATTGATTATCTACCATTTGATTACCAGAATCTCTTAAATTCAGTATCATGTCTTTGCAAATCTCCCTGGATATCGCAGTATCACAATCAATTCCTAAATTTCTGTTTAAAGAAATATGAAAATCTACCACTGATTCGATATTATCTTCATGATCACTACAAGAAAACTTGGCTTTAGCGACTATTTTCTTACCAACTACAGTTGGTGGAATTCTTCAGCAACAATTGTTTGTAACTAAAAACAACTCTAGTGGGCGGAAATGTCTAACCACCAGTTTTCCAGCAACGATAGTGTGTGGAAGGCTTTAGCTTGAACAACTTAACAACCGAAATATCGTATTTGCTGTTATTAGCCTCCAACCATCATGTTTGGGCAACCAAAACGTACCCTAAAAGGTACATATCTTTTGCCACTCATCTTACCCACGAAATAACCTGTTGGTAGACACCTCAACCAATCATCAAATTATTGGCGTTGTTAGTAGCTTTCAGCCACAAGAGTTTGACAACTACAAAGTACACTAGAAGGTAAATACTTCAAGACACCATGTGTAACCACCAAGTCAATCTTTTGGTAGACACTTGTACCAAAACATTAGTTTGTTGGTGTGGTTAGTAGCTTTCAGCCACCAGGATATGATAACTACCAAGTTTCATGGTTTATTAATTAAGTACCCAAAGATATTAGAGTTTGAAAAGTTTCTTCTTTTGAAACAATTAAAATTTGTCTTGGCCAGTTTATCGCTAGAGCATCATATCGTTTGAAAAGTTTTTTCTTTTGAAACAAAATTTGTCTTGGCGAGTTTATCGCTAGAGCATCTAAATGATATAAATGCATCACCTTACTTTTTGAAAGAAAAAAACAAAATTACATCAATATGAGTATGATTCCATTAACAAAAGTGGATTCTATTATGAAATTGTGTATAGTGAGTTATTTAGGACTGAATCCAAAATGTCGGACGAATAATAATTTTGAACTAATAGGTAGTCGCATGACCAAGATGCATGACTATACTAACAAAACAAGATTAAACCAAATACCGAGAAATGAAGGCCTTCAAATCCACCTCATAATTGTATATAAATCCCTAGGTATATAAACCTATTTTTTTTAATCAAGAAGTTGTAGCTTCCTCAAAGATGTGATATAATCACGTGTCATATTGATGACTCAACCTCAGGAAAGTATGTCACTCCTTAGCATGCATAAGCTACTTGTTTAAGGCATAGATAATCATATGCTTTATTACATAAGAAGTAATTATTCTAACTACCCTGGATGCTTGACATACAAGGTGAAAATTTTAAGCATTAAGACCGACCAAAGTTTATAGTTAGAAAAATTAATGTAAGTTCCTAAGTATCCTTGAGACCGAGTGAGAGTGAGATCGGAAAAACTATAAAGTTTATAGTTAAACTAACTTACAACAAGAGATACATATATATACATATATATAATATTGTAACATGATCTCTGTAACTAAAAATATAAATTAGAAACTTAATTTATAATAATGTGAAAATGGGTTTGCTCCCTCATCTATTTTCATTTTTGTTTTCGGTTCATCATAATTGCCTCGAATTCGATTAAAATTTTATAAGAAAATTCTGAATTGCTTCCAATCTAAATTAGAACTAAAGTTTCAACTTATGAATATGATTATCCAAACTCATGCAATCTCCTCAAGTCAAAATGATTCAATTTTCAGTTTCTTCAATTTTACATGAATTCGTTCAAAGTTGATATCATTATTTGTTTCGGTAATCCCACAATTTCACCATAAATTTCCTACATTATCTCACTGTTATTCCACTCTAGTTTGTTCAATTTGGATTATTCGTCGGGATAATGTGTTATTTATTGACGATGATCGAATTTGAGCGAGCTTCAAAGAAATTCGGTGAGATCGGTTGATAAAAAATATGGAATTGAATAAACCCAAAAAACATATTGGGTATTCTTGGAGATTTACATAAATTGATTCCAATACAAATTGGTCCAATTTTACAATTGAATCGATCTTATGAAATATGCTTAGACCTTTACATATCACCTCTTGTCATATTCCTCTTCTGGTGTTTTTCATAATTCATTAACAGCTATAAACTTTGATTTTAATTTTAATTTTTATGATTCATTACTAAGCTAGAATATTTAGAGGAACCTTAAATCTACGGATGCTCGTCATCTATTCTTAATGACCTTTTCGCCGAAGTCGAAATTCTCAACGGAACACCTGCTGATGTGCATCGTGTTATCCTTGATGACTTCTTACCATAAGTCGATAACAATATCCAAAATTGATACTAATATTCTTTCGATTTTTATTGTATCGAAGGTTGATAAATAAACCGAATGCACAAGTAAAATCTCAATCACTACAAGTATATTTTAGCACAAACAGAAAACACACTTCTCTCAATCCGTATGAAAGTCCCAAATAAAATCTCCACTGTCCAAAACTTTTGGTAATCCGTTTGACCAGTGTGACCATCCATATGCACCGTTCAAAAGTTCAATACAAAAGCCTTGGGGGTTATTCTTTCGCCCTTTCCATCATTACAAGAAAATTTTGCTAAACTTTTGGTCCAATCTATTCTCAGATGAGATCGAAAACCCCAATCCCAGAAGACCCGTTCATGATTTTTGATTTTCTTTGACCTTTATCCCAGTATTCTATGGTTTTATGTTTTTTTGATTTCCTTGATCTCGAATGCTTTCTCTCTGTATTCTAAGGTTTTTACATCTGAACCAGATACGAAAATGGTAACTCTTCTACTTTTCTTCTTTTCCCTTTTGCTTTTGTCACTTTTATCTCTGCCATTTTGTTCTACTCCAGTGATTCACTAATCTGATTTTGATTTTGTTTTTTACATTTCCATTAATTATCAAGAAGAAACTCGATAAAAATATGAGACTAAGCAGACTTATCCCTAGTTGGATCCATATGAAACTGATAACACCATCAGGTCTGTTATTTTTTCTCTATCAATCTCATTTGTCTAGTCAGATCTGTTCTTGTTTATACTTTTTCCCCTTGATTTTTCGTTTTAAATTCTGGGTTTTTGATTTTTTGATTGGAGTGTATTGCTTTAGGCTGTATTTGATTTCAAATTTTTTGGTTATATTCGATTTAAAGTTTTAGTTATTTTTTTCAATTTGATCTCTAAAGAAACCCTTTCTCTTTTCAATTTCAGGGTTTCCTTTTCATCTAATTTTGATGTTAGGGTTTGATTCTAATGTTAGTTTTATTAGGGATTTTACATGTAAACAATTTTAGTTTTTTTTTTTTCCTTTTTTTTTAGGTTTTGAATTTGGGGCTTTGAATATTGTTGTAGGGAACTGAAGAAGTAAAAATCTGGTGGGTGAATGGGTTATGACGGGATTAAGAGTGATGGGTTATGCTTGTAATCACATTTGCAGGTAGTGAGAAAGAGAACAAGTACAACAAAGTTGCCGCCATCAATAACTTGCGAAATGCACATCCTCTGTTCGATAAAAGGCATAATTCTCTACAGCTATTAGCGATGGTTCTTGTGGCTTCTTATTAAGGGTCGAGAGAGAAATTCACATCCAATTGCAAAACAGAAGATCAGACGCCAACAAATGGTAATGAAATATACATTTGGTTATCACATTTTCAGTTCTACTTTGTTCAAAAATTACTGTTGGAATTTGGGGTTTTTAATGTTGTTGTAGGGAAATGAAGAAGGGAGTATCTTGTTTATCCACAGATACTAATTCAAATATCTTGGATGTGTTATCTTCATGTTTTAGGTAAAAGAGAACATTTCCCATTAAATTCAAGGTTCAGTGAATGAATAAGGCAGACATCTTGAGCTTTGAAAGTGTTGTCTAGGTTACTAATGATGGGCACTGCCTAAAAGCCCACTGCTGTTAAGGTATCACATCATATCGTCTTACTCCTGTGATTAGGAAAGGTCACGGCATTGGCAACTTTTCTTACTACAAGGGCTTATTTTGTTCCTATGATACTGAGATATGAATACTTTGTTGTACTGCAGGTTATCAGGGTCTTCAAGCATCCAGAGAACATGGTCGAGAAGGTAATGGATGTACCAGGGCTGGTTGTTATGAACTCTTATGTTTTATTTTGTTTTTAACCACTCAACAAGAAGATGATATTCATCAATAACCAAAGGGAGAGGTATGATACTTGAACTGATTTCCCCAAGTGTTATTCTGGTCTAGGGGCTCATGGAATTGATATGTTTTCTATTGACAGGTTAGTCGTCCAATGAATCTAATTGTTCACATATTATTTAGTGACAAAGAAGCGTGTCTCCGAAAGCTTTACAGGTATATCATCCAAAAATCCATTTCAATCTTATTTGTTTCGGGAATATGAATTTTATACGTGTCACTTCAGATTAATTGATACTTGTACCTGGTCCGTGCTTGCTTTCTCTAGTGAAGTCCATTGGTTGTAGGTCTTCAATTCAACCAACAACGGGTTAATGACATAATTGTTCCTTGATTGCAGACTTAACTTGATGAAATAGAAGCAATTTCAGGAGAGAGCAATGCTTGAAGCCAAGTACCAGAAGATGTATGATATCTATCCCTGGATCACATAATCCTCAGAAAGAAACATCTGTTTCAGCGCTTCGCCTTTAAAGCATCTGTCAACATCTCAACTATAATTTTGTTTCCTTGAGTTTCTGCCTGGGTTTTTGATGATAGAACAGTTTCCCAAGCTTTATGAGTATGGGTATTGTTTGATCTTGTTTAGATCTTTAGACCAACTGTAGTACCATCTACTAAACCCTAACAATTGCTGGATTTATTTCTACTTTTTGTAATTTTCTAATCACCTCAATGAATGACCTCATGATATGTTTCTTAAACCCTAAAGATGAAATTTCTTAAACCCTAGAGATGAAATCTTGCTTATAAACACTAAACCCTAACCATTTGTTTACAAATACATCTGTAGTGCTTTAGATTTGTAGGGTTTTTTTGGGCTGCTGATTTTTGGTTTCCACCTGGACAGGGTTCTTTGGCATCTATGTACAATGTTGTCCAGTGTATGTCAGGAGGCATGTCAGGAGGGCCTGGAGGATCAAAGCTGTTTATTGGAGGTATGCAAGTATTTGAGAGTGATAGATTGGAGTTTGGATCCTCAAATGATATTTTCATCTGGTTAACTCAATTTTTATTATTGCTTGTAGGTCTTTCTTATAATACCGATGACCAGCAACTTAAGGCAGCATTCAACAACTTTGGTGTAGTTACCGACGGTTAGTGACTGTTGTTGGTTCTTTTTTATATCCCGTGTATTGGCTGTAGTGGTTTTGTCCATTCTTGTGTATGAGCACCAAGTTGTTCTTTAGGATGTTGGGGATTATAGTTTTGCCTGCTCTCTTGGCAAAAGAAAGGATCCAAAAAGAAATTGAATTTTTTATGCAGCATTGTGAGATTATGATATTTAAATGTCAAATATTGCTGAGATAAATGAAAATTTCCCTTGTATTATCTTAAATGGATTTTCAATACTTATGGGACCATATAATTAGTGCAGCTCGTGTTATCACGGACAGAGAAACTGGGAGGTCAATGGGCTTTGGATTTGTCAGCTACAGCTGTGAAGAGAATGCTAGTCAAGCTCTTACTATGGACGGTCAGGTATAAATGTGAATGAAATTAATACGTTTGCAATTATTTAATTAGCTGTGGTTCATCTGCAATGATGCAGTTGTTTGTTCAGGATCTTGGTGGAAGACAAATCCGTGTAAGCTATGCTAATGAGAGACCTCCATGGGACTTTGGTGGCGGTGGCTATAACAATGGTGGCGGTGGTTATGGAGATGGCGGAAGAAATGACGGTTTCTAAACCTGCGTTCCTCTTGGCTCTGCATGTTGGTATGCATCTTTAGCAGTAATATGAGCGAAAAGTAGACTTATACCACATCAGTCACATTCTTAAATTCTCCAATCTGTCTTTTGTAGTGGGTTTGGTGTCGTTTAGACTATTTGTTGATTGCATTTCATGCTGTTTAATAATAGTCGACATACCTGTGTGATTCTTATTTGACTCTCCCCAGTTAGTTATACGCTTATGTTTTGGTTAGTCGTTGAAAATAGAAATCTTGAAGTCTTATCTTGTATGTGGGACTGTAACTCCTGCTTGGTTGGAAGACCATGGAGGTCTTGTTTTTGTTTTCCATTTCTTTAGAAAAATTAGTACTTGCTCGGTTAAATGATTGTCTTTATTTCTTTCTTTGATTTTGATTTTTGTATTTTTCAAGTAATATTGATCTGATTTAGGGTTTTGATATACTTGTTTGAAATTTATTAAGGGGATTATTATTAAAATTCTCAACTGGCTGACTTGAAATGTTGCTTTTGACCAGGACTTTAATCACAAGATCCTGTCGTTGAACTCCACAGATTACGGCAGAGTTAAAAACTGCAGATGCTTAATACTCTCGAAGGATGGGGTAATTGTTCAGGTAATAGGATGTTCAACTGGGAAGTACAAAGTAGGAAGGAAGTTCACAGTCATTTTTCCTGGCCCCACAGGAAAACGGATACTACGTTCGGAATGATGTTTTTAGGTATCGTGAGAGGGTCAAGTGCTGAAGCCTGAGCCCGTATTTGTTAACGGAACAAGTGAAAGCATTACAGCAGCAGCTCAAGAACTTGGTGGTCTCATTCTTTTATTCTTCTTTCTGCTTCTTTATTTACTGTAATGGGACTTGAATATTGTTTTTCCTTTTCAGAACCCTCTCATGTCCCTGATCTCGCCGTGCCAGATACTATAGCACCTATCGCGGAGGAGCTGAGTAATGGTGTTGAAGTTCATCATCATCTGAACAATGAGGAAGAGGTGGTTGTGCAGGAAGAGGTTGAGGAGCCTCCTCAAGTTCAACCAGTGCAAATTGAAGTTCGGCAATTGACAGAGCCTGCTGGGCCTATGGTGCAAGAAGATGCTTCAAAGAAGTCATATGTTGCAGGTGTCAGTTCAATTCCAACTTTTTTTTTTTTGGTTTAAATCTATATACTTAGTTCCTCATTGAATCTGTGGTTGTGTAATAGTACTTTGCTTATTTCAAATTACAGGCTGAGAACATCGGTCAGTCTGGAGTAAATGGATGTTGAAGGTCTAAAGAAGATCAACAAGGAGGGAAAAGTTTCATGCTTTTCTAGGGGATGAAGCCCTGGTTCAAGCTGAAAGTTTCAATTGGTACGGCTGCAGATGCAGATCAATTGCTTGCTCATTCTAAGCTTTATCTGGAGCAACTGATCCAATTCTGAACTTCGTAGTCTATGTGAGCCGTCTATTTAACTTGGTTTCGAAGCATAACCCAAATGATTTTTTTTTTTTTATGCTTTTTGGTTCTTTAACAGATGCAAATCAGCATGTGAAGACAACTGTACTGAAATGTTCTGTTCTTACCATGAATTTGTGTAGGAAAGTGTTCTGCGAGTGGTACTTATGTTTTGCCGTAAATAACTTCAGCACATGGGGCACTTCGTGGGGGTGTATGTGCATTAGTCAAACCAATGCTCGAGTGACCGATCCTATTGCTGTTGCAGAGAACACCGGAGCCGATGATCCCTACACCTTGGGAAGGTGTTCCTTTTGGCATTTTTGTAGTGAGAGCATATCTAAATAAAGATCCAGACTCTATATACTGTAGTTTGATGTTTTGAATATATTTTGGATATTTTGAATGTTAGTGAGTTGAATATTATTATCAAAATGAAGTTTATGTTTATATTTTCATGATATTCTCGAGACACTACTCTCTAGCAACTCAACTCAAATCTGTGGAAGGGACAAGCCTTTGAGCAACAGTAATAACACCTTGACTGGCTGGTTTGTAATGGCTCAAACCCATAAGCAGCCGAATTAACCGTGTATATAACTTTTCACCAACTCAGAGCTAACACTTGATCCAACCAATAAACAGATGCCTAGAAACCTTGACCAACGAAAAGGTGGTGGCATAACCCATGAGCCAACTGCAAAAACAGCAGCTGAAATTCTCATCCAACAAACATTACGGAAGCTTAAATTCTTGAGCAACTAAAATTCAGTGGAAGGAAACTCTCTTCCATCGAGACATATAGCGGCTCCAACCCTTCACCAGCACCCTCAACTACTAAGATTCAGCCAGTCAAACCCATTAGCGGCTGAAAACGTTGTATAATGGCCACCTCTACCAACAATGTTTAAGTCTTGAGCCACCAATATTTGTGTGGGTTAAATGTTTCAGCGACAAATGATTTAGGTGTTTTGCCAACGAAAGCTAATGGTTAATGAATGTGTGTGCCAACTTGAGTCGCTTCATAGTAGTTGAAAGATATCTATTCCAACGACATGGTTGGTACAGGTCTCCAGCAAATAAACCTTCAGCCACATAGCCTA
>JAJJMB010008334.1:7351865-7383381 GCA_023531105.1 Papaver atlanticum
AAATGCCCCTGTACCAACCGAATCCAAGTAGTCCCTAAAGCTCAATTTTCTTGTAGTGGATTGTTTTGCAAATGAATTGAGCTTGAACCAGCTGGTAAATGATTGGGGGAAGTGACCACAGCAAAGGTATTATCACCAACCAATGGTGTAGATGATAAGTTAACATAATGATTTTTCGATCTCGAGGATGCATCAAACGAGCCAGAGGAAACTGGGTCATGGTTCTGTCTGGAGACTAAATCTGGGTCAACATCCCCACCCGAATTTATCTCCACCCTCTGATCCATCACAGGACCCCTTGTTTCATCATAAGCCGGTGAATTCTCCAACACAGTATCATTTATACCATGGGCAGGCCTGGATAGAGCTCTCTTACACGGGCCTAAACCCGACGGGCCTCTAAAAACCTTCTCGCCCATATAATGATCCGCATTAACTGTATTGTCTGGGTCACGGGCGGGCAGAAGAACAAAACTCGGATCAAAAACCGCATTCGGAAATGTAATTACCCTCTTGCCCGAAAATTGACTCGAACCCGATTTCGACTTGCCCCTCAAGGAAAGAAGACCTGGTGAACTCACTGATTTTGAGGTCGAATCCGAGTTGAAAAGTGGATTTTCAACCCATTTAGAAGTGGTGCCAACCTCTGAATCAAATAATTTATTTGAAATTCGAAAATTTGAGGAGTGCTGAAGACTCGGAGAAGAGAAGTTGTCTTTCGTTAAACACTCCTCAGAATTCGCATAAACCAGATCTTTAATGGTAGGTGCATTATTTGCGGCATGATATTCCTGCGGAACAAACACCACTGATTTCAGTCTAGGTTTGACTGTTTAATCTTGATGGGACACCGCATCCCGAATCTCATGTTGAAATTGAGAATTCTTTTCAACGTGAATTTGCTCCCCCTCTTGAGATTGAGAAGCATTACACTGATCTGATTTTTGGCGGTATGCCACATTCTTAAATTGATGATCAAAATGCACCTCCCTTGGGGGATTCATTTCCGGAATCCATTCAATCTTTAACCAGAACTTAGAAAACTTAGTTACAACAGGAATTAATGCTAGATCACATGAAACTTCGATCTTGCAACAATTCAAACGTGAATGATTCAAAGAATCTAAATGAATGGACTTTAGAATACCCCACGGTGAGCAGATCCTTTGCAAAATATTTTCCTCCCATAAGTGAAGAGGAAGACCACGAATGCCAATCCAATGACTTAGCTAGCTTTCGACCCATCTCTATGTGATGAATAGAATCCTCCGACTTCCATTGCTGCAACATAACTTTGGATTTTCCCACACGAATAATAATAGGATTCTGCAAAGAATTATGAACCTCCAATGACTGAGATTAAAAAAAAAAGCATTTTTACCATTAATTGGACGAAGATTTAATTCCCCAGACCAATTAAAACGCTGAAGAATTGCCTTCGGAATGCCAAACCAACCTCTATGAAAGTTAATAACTTCTACAGTAACCCCTCTAGCATAAGGATTGAAAGAAACTACCGATGAACCTGGTGCATTACCCAATAATGGAAAATCCATATTCTCGAAAATCCTTTGCTTCACTTGTTGTGTCATTGGATGTAAAAACTGCGAAAATCTCTTCCAAATAGAACCACCAGCACCACTTGGCACACAAATAAAATGAGATCTAGAGTCTTTTGATGGTTCAATTTTTGAAATCCTCATGAAAACACCCCCCGAGTTTGATAAAACTTCAATAATTATAACAGCCTGATTAAATCTCCTCGTCCATCGTTGCTCCGGAATTGTTAAATCATCCTTAGCTACCAAGATTGAAGAAGACAACCATTCAATGGATTCCTCTGGGAGAAAATCCCAGTTTGAAAATCCTTTGTACCTCTCCAGAACTTTGAGTTGGTTCACTTTTCCTTTGGATTTGGTGAACCAAGAGGACTCAAAAGTTTTATACCCTCTGTTTCAAAAAGACTGTCCTCTATTCCACTTAGGTCTATTTCAAAAATGTGTCCAACTTCTGTTTATAGTCATATTTTTCCAATGAACTCTCTAACATACCCTTAAGTTTTTTATATTCATAAATTCTTTTTTAATGAGACCCAATCTAAAATATTAATGAAATCTGTATAACTAAGGAAACAAATATATCCTTTATTTCTTTTTGAAGGCAGTATATATGGTTCCAAATTAAATTTCTTATAAAGGTTATACTCCATAAGGATACAATATTTTATCTCTATAATCTTTTCATCTCTTTTTTTTCCAAACACTATTTTTTATCTCTATAATCTTTACATTTCAATGTTCCCGCTCAATTTCGCTCCTATAGTTTCACGCGGGAGGGATATTTTTTTCTATTTTTGAAGCAGCGTGAGGAAAATCTACTTAGCCGCCCAATGTTTAGAATATTTTTTCTTTTACTTTATTGATAGTGTTTCCATAAATTGATATGTTTTAGTTTTCTTTTTTTTATATTTCCTATTTACAATCCCATAACAATTTTTGGTAGGTTTTATTACTAACATTTTTATTGAAATAAATTAGGCAAGTAATTAAGGGTAGTAATGTAACTTACTATGGTCTCCTTAATATCTTGACAAAGTCAAACCGAACTGTCTTTTTGAAACGGAAGGAGTATATTTCAGCATTAGGGTTTTCGGATGAGACATGGTTTTGAAAAAAGAAAAGAAAAAAAAAACACTCTGAAAAATCAATGGCAAACAAGAAACTCCACTAGCCAATAAATCCCGGCCCCAAGGGGAAGGATCAAAGATCCGTTCTTGGACGGCGGAGAAGTTCAACTAACACACTCCTAAACTGAATCAATCACAGAGGATTGATACGAAGAGGAGGGTGAGTTCTTCTGGATGAAAAATCGCCATTAAAGAGCTCCGCAAAAAACGCAGAGGAGAGAGAGTGATCCCTCTGTGAAAAGTTACAGGATGTGAGTGAGCTATATAATAGTTTCAAGGTCCAAAAGTTTAAACATACCAAGTCTTTGTATACATCGTTAAGGATGAACTTCTGCTCTTTGTGTCAACCCCCACCTTGCTAGAACTTGAAAATCACCCATCCTTCGTTCAACAGGAGGGAAAGCCGATATAAATGTCAAAACCATTTGTAAAAGAATTATAAAAACAGACCCATAAAATCAATGTAGAGAAATGAGTAAAAAGTAAAAACATAACTTTGGAATTTAATCGAGAAAAGAAAAATGAAGACAACTTAAACGATGAAAGCTCAATAATTTCAAAAAGAGTAATCCATGCCAGGAAAATTGTTGGATCACATCCAAAAAACCTTCCCTCGCTGGCGAAGTTATCTCCGCTGGAACCGAAAAACCTTAAATGGAAAAGAGTTTGAAACCAATAACCTTTACAACCAAACAATCACACCCAAATTGAAAACCATAAAATAATGATAACAATTTAGGACTCTAATTACTAATAAGAAATAGGTAACCTAATCTCTTTATCTAAAGTGTAAGCCAAGTTAACACCGCTTAATTGGGGCCCTGGAAAATAATTAGGGGCCTCAGCCATTTTATTCTCACCCCAAATAATTTATTCCCACACCAAAATATAGTGAAAATACTGTTTTACCCTTCACTAAACCTAAAACTTAAAATTCTATTAACCCTTAACTTTAAACCCCAACTCATTTTTATTTTTAAACCCAAAAAAATAATCAGAATCAGAAGAAGATATGGCCCAATTAGAAAGTAAGTGAACTAAAACTTCTGAATCTACTTCCTATTTGCGTTTAATATGATGTTTTGTTCGCAAAATTCGGTTTTTAAATGAAAATTAGCAGTTATAGAATAAGGGTCGTCAACCTCGATAGTTATATACCCTAACGATTTTTCATCTGCATGTTATTTGTATGAAAAATCGTTGATGTCTAAGGTGTAGGAGATAACAACCATTTTTCTGGGTTTTAAGAATTTTTTTCCTCATAATAGAGTCGTCAATGTATTATAGAACCAATTGACAATCCTACTTTGACGACCCCTTTTTATACACTAACGACTTTATATGACCAAAAACTACCTCTCTGACCAAAAAAATGGAAGGGTCATCATCTTAATTCAGTAGAATCATCACCGTGTATTTGAAAATCGTCACCAATATGACACAAAATGAGAACGACCCTTTCAAGTCTGACCAAAAAAATGTGAGGGTCGTCATCTTAAAAGTCATCTTAAGGGTCGTCAGAGAATTTAGTTTTTAAGTAGTCAATATATTTGTATGTCGTCATCTTAAGGTGCACATCTTAACGACCCTTTCTTCTTTTTTCAAAACTCTAGTAGTTGAGTTTGTTATGTAACGACCTTTTCTTCTTTTTTAAAAATGACAAAATGAGAAAGACCCATTTGTCCATGTATAGACACAAAATGATAACTAGAATCGTTATGGTATAAAATAATACCTTGACGATTTTTCATAACCTCCAAATATTGCAGGTTTGAGTCGTCAACTTTTATGACAATAAGTTGACGACATTACGGAGTCGGCAGGGAATAAATCCCCGACATTAACGACTCTTTCTCTGAGTTGTGATATAGTGTCTATGATCCTTCTACAACCTCCTCTTCTTCTTCTCAACTTAAAAAAAACACAAAAAAAATGTTTCCCCAAATTTTAATTCTAAAGTCTGATTTTAATCTAACCATACTATTAACTTAATTTAATTACCTATTAACACTAATCATTTAGGGGCAATTTAGCCATTAAACAAAAATTTGGATAAGGGGTGACTTAAATTAGATTTTAATGACCTTTTTTTATCCTGTAGTGTAGTGTGAGGCCCCTAATTATTTTCCAGGGCCCCCAATTAAGCGGTGCAAGTTAATATCCAAACAATCTACAAAAGTTTTCAAGTTATGTATACAATATTTACTGAATTTTACCAATGACAATTTATTAGTAAATGAATACAATATCGACCTCAAGTCAATACGACTAAAAAATACAGTCGGTCATATTTCCACAGCTAAAAGTACATGTGTTTACATAAAACTTGGATCTGAACATAAGGAAGAGTTGGAAGCTTCACAGGATTGTGAAATCTATATTACAAGAGCGAACAAAAGATGGCAAGAGACGGATTCAACTAGCTAGCATCAACACGTAAAAGCAGCAAGTCATTACATTGAGACTTCCGACAAAGAGGACATGTCACGTTCATACTAAGCCACTGATCAATGCACTGAGCATGGAAGTAGTGATTACAGACCGATATAGTCTTCACTATCTCTGTAGGTTGATACTTTGATATGCATATAGAACAAACGGTATCATGTGGATTGGGCAGTAGCACGTCCTTGTCGACAAGCATTGTGGAATAAGATTTGATTATAGAGTTGTCAAGGCCGGATTTGTTGATGTAGGGTAGTGGAAGCGTGTTTGTGGACTGGTGCAAACCTGCTGCACTAGAGTCAGCTAACCCATGGTGATCCAGGGACGGGTCTGGCAAGGGGCTAACCCGGGCTATAGCCCAACCCTTATTTTAGCTGAATAAAAATTTTGCACAAGGAATTCTTTAAAAATTAATAATTAGCCCACCTTTATTTATAATTAGTCCTTGTAGTTGAAGCACAATTAATTTTTAGCCCAAGATCTTTTTTAAAACTTAGAATTTTCTTTGTCACATCCATTTACTTTCACATTCTTCCTCTATAAACCATAAATTTCCTTCTCCAATCACTTTTCCTAATTAAAATTTGATAATTTTAATCTTATAATTTTCTATTTATCTAATATTTTATATTCAAATTCCAATTAACCACTAATTATGTAACTTGTTCCAGAAAATTTGCCACGGCCTTCGGCCGCATTGATGATTACTGATATTCTAGCCCTACCCTTCAAAGATTTCTGGGTCCGTCCCTGTGGTGATCATCACGGAAAATACGGATGAACCTTGGACAAACATACAAAATCAATAACATGCCAACTGGAAATCCAATGCCAAGGCCGAGCACATAAAAATAGTTTTTGCTGGACAATTCCTGCGACATATTATAATCTCTATTATTTTCAAAGCCAACAAACTATCATAATCTCTACTTTTTGGAAATCTGCTCTAGCATAGATATTAACAACTATTTGATGAGAAGTGAGAAGAACCATGGAGCTTCTCTAAGCACTGCTGTGTTGTAGACAAGTTTCATTTCTCGTAGGCAACAAAAACAATCACAAAATTAATGAGAAAATCTTAGTTGTGACTTACCAGGGAGATGCAACCATGCTATATCATTTATTCTATAGGGTATGCCGGCATCCGGTATTACAACTGGAGACAGGTACCCACTTGTAGGTTCCCCATTCCCACAAAAGTATGAGAATGCGCAGTTGTTTCCACAGGTAACAGAAACTGGAAAAATAGAAAAGAAGAAGATGAAGACTGAAGTTTTCATCATTTCCTATTATAGAAAATTGAGACTAACTTATTTGCTGTTACAAATAGCTCATCTCCTTAACTGATCATTAAATGCTTCATATTATATGAGGCATCTCATTAGTCACCACGATATGTCCTTAATTAGCAAATGGGGTTGTCTAACATTTTTAAATAGTTCATCTTTTGTTTAGACTTTATCGTCAAGTGAATTATTTGATGCAACCAGAGTAGGGTTAACATACTTGTTGACATGAAGCTCGTGAATAACACTGATTTTGGTTTTGGAGAAAATGGGTCTGCCCAAATAATCCTAAAATATGGTTCTAATGGATAAGTAAACATTTGGTATGGGTGAAATGGACACCAAAATCTTAGATAATTATGTCCCTCATATTTATGTTATTACTTCTTTCTTTTTTTACCTTTTCTCTCTCCAATGTAAAAACAAATTACAAAAAAAATCATAACTTCTAAAATATATATCGGATTTTAATAAAATTTATATTTTTGGAAAGGTTTTCAAATTATCTACTCCCTCCGTCTTTAATTAACAGTCCTAATTGACTTTGTCAAAATATTAAGAAAATCGTATAAAATGTCATAACTAACCTTTGACTAACCTATTTAATGTTATATTGTTACTAAAATTAAAATATTAAAAATATAAATTGGGTAATGTTATTATTTTAGGAAATGCTTTAAGAAAATAAAAACCAAAATATTTTGGTTTTGTCATGGAATCCTATTCTATATGAATAGGTAGAGCTTTACTAGGAATTTTATAGTTGTCCATACATAAATATTTTTATTTTAAAAGGAAACGATATATTATAATAGACTTTTTTCCTTATATATGGTGATACTATTTAAGATTTTGGATTGAATTTATATTAAAAATGATTTTATGATTATAAAAAATAAATGGTATGTTTGATAGTTTAAGGGAAAAATATGTCTATAAACAGAGCGGACAGATAAAAAAAGACAGACCAAAGTAGAAACTAGGACAGATAAAAAAAAAGACAGAGGGAGTACAAAACAAGCTCCATTGTTGATGGTAAATTCGAAAGTTTTTTTTTTGACAAATTTTGCTAGGATGAAACTGGTTGCATTATGCCTTAAACTAAGATAAAAGAAATTATTCGAAAACCATTTGCATTCTGCCTTAAACTAAGATAAAAGAAATTATTCAAAAAATAGCTAGGATGAAACTGGATGCATCCTGGTTCCGAACTTAGAAAAAATTACACGAAAAATATCTAAGATGAATCAAACTTGAATTTTTTTTCATCCATGTTTAAATTAGTACGAAACTGGTATCATCCTGTTTTAAATTTGGTTAACTTTGTTTTTATCCATGATAACTAGTATGAAATTGATTTCATCCTGTTTTAGAATTGGTGGAATATGTTTTCGTCCATGTTAAACCTAATATAAAATTGGTTTCATCTGTGATGTATATATGATTTCATCCATGTTGATACCAAGATGAAACTAGTTTCATCCATGTTAAATTAGGATAAATATCATCAACGTTTAATCTTCGGTGTACATTGTTTCATCCATAATTATATTATGATGAAACTAATTTCATCTAATTTTAATGTGTGATGTATATAGTTTCATATTTATTCATATACCAGATAAATCCATACTCATTTTTATTTAAAATATGTACAACCACCAATTCTATACCACATGAATTAACTCTTAATACCACCATTAATATTTTAGCCCATCCATGTCTATACCAATATTTATTTATTTTTTGATGCAAAGAAAAATTTGATTAATCTGGAGAAACTCCCAAGTCTAACAATAACTGATGCTCAATGACTTTAGGTGGTTGATCAAACCAGGTTTGAGTTACACCATTTTTCCTACTATATTTGGCTAACTTATCAGCAGATTTATTACACAACCTAGGAACGAAATTACACTCCCACTGAGGGATATTCTTTAACTTATCAATGGCATCCAACAAGATGTCTTCATTCTCCCAAGCAATCCCCGATGATGATTTGTTGATATAGCTCTCTATGTGTTTGAGATCAGTTTCAAAAACAACGTGTGTATGCTCTAAATCATTACTCCAGCTAACTGCATCTGAAAAAGCAAGACATTCTACACTCTCCGAGTCTTTCACTCCTGCATAGCATTTTGACTTTCCTCCACGCCATTTTCCTGTAGAATCACAAGGATAAAAGCAATTCCAGTTAGTCATGTATTAATATCAAATGAAGCATCACAATTAATAGTATAAAATGGACAGAATGGTGGTTTCCAAACAGGTGTGATATTAGTGGCCTGGGACATGCTATTATGGTTTACTATATGCCTGTTATTAAGCTTATCAATGTAACTGGCAAAGCTTAGTGCTCTCTTTGCAATGACAATGTGATCTTCCTTTTTATGCTGGAAATTTACTTCACATCTCTCGTTCCAGATAGTCCAGGCGAATATCATAATTTGATTCAAGCTGAAACCATGAGAAGAGGGCTGAGCAGCTTGTCTCATCCAATTTTCGAAAGCCAGCGTAACATCAGTCTGGATTGTTGCTAAAATTGCTGCACCACCAGGTATTTGCATCCAGACAGCTCTTGAGAAAGGGCATAAAAACAAGATGTGCAAAAGATTTTCATCAAACTTTTTACACAGTGGGCATAAGCAATTTATGTAGCTGCAGTTTCTTGAGAGACGAACTTTTGTAGGCAGAATGTCAGAGAGAACTTTCAACCAAAAATGTTTGACTCTAGGCCAAGTTTCTATTCTCCAGAACTGGTTCCAGCAGATATTTGAGTTACCAATTTTCTGAGAAATTTGTAGATTACCCAGACTGCATTCATAAAGTTTATTTTATGCAGACTTTAGTGTGAAGTTCCCATTTCTTGTAAGTGTCCAGATGAGTTTGTCTTCCACAGCATTAGGGATTCTCATGTTGATTATTAAATTAGTTATATCTGAATCAAACTAATAATATAGTAAAGCCATATTCCAATGTCTGCTACCTGATAAGCACGTAAGTGTGACGCATTTTCACCCATAACTACATTTTCTAGGACTCATTTTATTTCTAATAAAGTTGTTTTAAGTCTTTTCCAGGGAATAAGCTCTTGCGGCAAAATTGGCTCAAAAAGTGGTGATTTGCACCCCATAAGACAAGTGCTAAAGGGACACCCGTGCAGGATTAGGGGGAGGACATCTTCTTCTCAAATTCAAAAAATAAATTTTGGCGGGAAAACCATTTCTTCTCTGGCAGAATTTCGATCGGATGTTTGGACGTGATTTAGAGAGATTCAATCCCTGAAACTTAGTGGGTAGACGTGATATGACTATAGAAAGCTGGTATGGGTGTTCGTTTGGATAAGAATTGGCTGATCGTGTCATGAAGCAAAACTGGGGAGTACGTGCAAAGGGAGAAGATATTCACGCGTCTGCTGTTGCTGGAGTATGCTGGGAGAGTTTGGAATGTGCTGGGAGAATGCTATAGGCGTGTAAGAGTTAAACAAGGAGAGTTTTCAGCTGTAAAACGCGTAAGGAGCTAAAACAGGAAAAAAAATACCCGAAAATATTTTCTTTCACTGCCGAGAATTTGTGAAGTTATGGAGGAGATTCGATGCATCTTTCGGGTATAAATAGATTACCCAGGTCATATAGAAGGGGTGTCGAGAGTTTTGGGAAGTTTTGGAGGCTACGGAGCGAAGAAATCACGAGTTGCAGGAAAAGTTTTCTGCTGCTGCAACTCAAGAACATGAAGAACAAAAGCCTGTAAAGGAAAGTCGTTGCAAACTGTCGCTTAATTGCGGCAGTTCCCAACTCTTTTCCAGCGACTGTGGAACAGTGTTTACATCACTTATCTTTTATCGTTCATTTTGTGATGATTTTTGTGCGTCGCAAAATCCTGTTTTACACCATTTTCTCTTTATTTCATCTTTGTAAACCATTTTTGAGCCTAAATAAATATTTTGAGAGCACGTTTACTATGATGAGCTAAACCCCAACACTGGGGCGATGGAGGAAGCCTTATTTCACACTTGGGTAATTATATTTAATTATTTTCATGACTTTTGCACTAATTTTAATTGAAATTATGATTTGAATTAATTAGTTGTCATTTGATTAGATGGGTCATGCTTAGCTTAGGTGATTTGATGTCTCATGCTTAACATTTACATCTAATATTTTGAGAATCTATCTTGGTAAAAATAAGAGTCACTTTATTTTATATTTTTATTGAGATATAATTGTTAAAAGAATTATTATTTGAACCTTAAGAAATGAATTTGGTGGAATCCTAAGCCCTAGTACCTCTCGCCCACTTTGTTAATATTTTTGTATATAATTTTTATTAAATTTTAAAACTCGAATCTTCACAAGTCTTAGAGTTCGAATCATTTTTACTACAACTTCAAAATCACATCACTACCCTGAATGAATAATTCCTTGACCCAGATATATTGCTCACTGTCTGTAATACCCTGTCTTGGCATTGGAGGACAATCTAACCCAGTGATCCAAACATCAATCCAGATATTTATTTTATTTCCATTTCCTAATCCTCATCTGCTATGAAGCCTTATGAACGGAATTTGCTTCTGAAGACCTTTCCATGCCCAAGAACAGTTTGTCTTGGAATTTGCATGGAGTATATGAATGCCAGGGAAGTATTTGGCTTGCATAGCCTTAACCCATTGCTCTTCTGAGTTAATGCATATTCTCCATACGACCCTTACAAGAAGTGCTTGATTTAATATTTTCAAATTCCTGAAACCTTGGCCTCCAAGATTTTATGTAACCCAAGTTTCTTCCATGAAGTAATGCAAATGCCCTTATGTTCTTGGAAACCCCACCAAAATTTGCGCCACAGAGTATCGATCTGTTTAACAATTTCTATGGGTATTTGTAAGCAACCCATAGAATAAGCTGGGATTGTATTAGTGACAGTCTTTATCATGAGTGATTTGTTGCACTGTGACATAAACTCACTGTTCCAGTTGGAAAGTCGGTTTTTAACTCTCTCCACCAATCCAGTGAAGCATCTAACCTTATTCTTTCCAATTACAAGAGGTATTCCTAGGTATCTTTCATTAGAATTCATCCTAGGTACCTTTAATCTTCGAGTAAGTAATCTACAGAACCTGTGTGGCACATTAGCACTGTAATACACACTTGACTTACTAAAGTTCACCATCTGGCCAGAAGCAGCTCCAAAATCATCAATGACTTTAAGCAGATTATTCACATTATGAAGATCAGCATTAATGAACAACATGCAATCATCGGCGAAGAATAAATGAGATATTGAAGGAGCACTTGGAGCAATTTTTATACCTTATATTTGTTTTGTTTGTTCAGCCTTGATAAGTTATCGAGCGAAAGCTTCCATCACAATTATAAATAGGTAGGGTGACAGAGGGTCACCTTGCCTCACTCCTCTTGATGGTAAGTAGGATTTGCATGGAGCACCATTTAAAAGAATAGAGATTTGAGTAGTACTTACACATTGCATAACGAGATTGCACCAATTTGAGCAGAACCCCATTTTCAGCATAACATCTTTTAGAAATGGCCATTCAAGCCTATCAAAGGCTTTTGACATATCAAGTTTCAATGCTAAGTACTTATTTTCTTCCTTCTTATTCTTCATTGTGTGAACAATTTCCTGAGCAAGATGAATATTATCTGTTATTTGTCTCCCTTGAACATATGCAGCTTGAAGTGGAGATATTACTATCCCCATCACCTTTTTCAATCTCATTGACAGTATCTTTGAGATAATTTTATAAGAAGAATTACAAAGAGCAATAGGCCTCAAGTCAGAAGGGAACTGTTTGTTTTTTGTTTTAGGAATAAGTGAAATATTTGTAGCATTCAGGCTTTTAAGAAGATAACCTGTATGAAAGAATTGTTTCACCATTTCTATAACATCATTACCTACAATATCCCAGTGATGTTGAAAAAAACCAGGTGGAAATCCATCAGGTCCAGGGGCTTTCCAAGGCTTCATGTCTTTCAAAGCTTTAAATATCTCAGCATCCCCAGGAATTCTCATTAACTCCAAATTATCTGAAGCAGTGATTATTGAAGGAATAAAATTCAAGATATCTTCATTTTTTGCACGAGATGAAGTAGTATGAAGCAAGCTATAATGATCAGTAAGCAGGTTTTCCAACTCCTCCCTAGTAGTGCACCAATTTCCATTTCCATCCTTTAAAGCAACAATATTATTTCTAACCCTTCTTTTATTTGCATTTGCATGGTGATACTTGGTATTTCTGTCCATTTCAAGATAGTATTCATCTCTTGCTTTTTGGCCCCAAAATTCATGTTGAATTTTGTGCTAATGTTCTATTTGATTTTCTACACGTAAAACTTCAGTATTAGTGTTTTGCTGTTGACTGTTTTGCTGCAAGGCTTCTAGCCGCTGATGAAGTAGATAAATATTACTTTGGATATTCCCATATTTCTCCCTATTCTATTTTGAAATATATTTCCTTGTAATAATGAGCCTTCTAGATAGTCTGAACCCATGTGATCCATTAACTTGTTGTTCCCAAGCATTATCTATCTCAGTTTAAAGAAGAAGTATCCAGCATTATTGGGCAGTGATCTGAACCCAATTGTGGAAGGTGCAAGAGTTTTGAGTCTGGGAAGTGAATGAACCAATCACTATTGACAATAGCTCTATCAAGTCTTGATCTTCTAATACCAGTACCATGAACATTACTTGACTAAGTGAAAGATCTTCCAGTATAACCCAAATTTTCCAAGCCAACTTCATAAATAAGATTGATTTAAGAAGAATCCCTTGAAGAAGAAACCATATTATGTGGAAAAAAAGAAGAATTAGAAGCAGTATACAAATTGCCATTCACATGAATCCTTCCTTCATTATTGAAAACCAAATTTAGATCACCCAAAACAACCCATGGTTGTGTGATACTTTGACTTAAAAATTTAATATAAGTCAATTGCTTTTCCTTATGATGTGGATAAGAAGACCCATACATACAGGTAAGCATCCATTCTGGCTTTGAGGGATCATCCTGCACTAAACAATTAATGATCCAAGAATCTGCATTCACAATATTAAAATGGAAGCCATCTTTCCATAGAAAAAATAGACCACCTGCTAAACCTCTTGAAGATATAAGCTTATGATGAGGAAAATTATATTGTTTAATAAAAAAAATCATTTTATCCTCACCTATCTTAGCCTCAGAGATGAAAATAATATCAGGGTCATATCTATAAAGAAGATCTTTGAGATGATCTCGAGTATTTTTATTGGCAAAGCCTTGACAGTTCCATGCTAAGACTCTCATGTTACTAGTATGCAATCTAGCACTAAACACGAATGATAAAGAATGTTGGTGCAGGAAGATAAAATTGTTATTAAAAAACAACAAGTTAGAGACTATACTAAAACAATAAGATCTTAATGAAGAGCAAAAAATCACCTCAGTTGCATGGCCCTCCAGGTGATAAATGGGATTCTTCTTTGTGTCATTGCATTGCTTATCATTTTCTCCAGTTTCCACCCCATTCATTATTTCATCATTTGAGTTTGTTGGAAAATCACTAGTAGCCCCACCATGATCAACTAAAATAGGTCCTTGGATAGAAGGGTTTTAACCATTATCATGAATTGTTTGGTTTCTTGTTCTTTTAGCAATTCTTTCTTCTTCTGCATCAGGCATAGTCTCCTCATCATGCACAACACCATTAGTATCATTTCCTGGGTTCACTTCAACACTACCAGAGTCCTTTTTAGATTTGTGTTCTTCATACTCTTCAACAGTCATTGCTCTTTCACGAAGTAATTCAGCAACTACTTCACAGATGTTGTCATCATGATCGATTATATAACATTGATCACAAAGGCTATGAGGCTGTTTTAACCAGTGGTACCTAATCCAAACAGGTTCTCCATGATTCGAGTTCCACCATTCACCTTTTTTTAATGGTTCTGAGAGGTCTATTTCAATACGAGCAGTAATCATATTACCTGAACGTGGTCTGCAATTTTTTGGCTCCGTGGATATCTTCTTACCCAAATCTTCAATAGCTCCATTAACTACTGCTTCATGATGATGTTCTAGCAGTAAGCCTTTGAACTGTACAATCCAAGCTTGTTTTCTGAACACGTAATCTGAGTACGCTACTGCAGTTGAATATTCTTGCAAAGCAAGCATTTTTGGACATTCCATGGTGATTTTTTAATAACATCATTCATATCCTTCGGGGAGTTAAACTTGAACACGAACAAATACTTTCCCACAATCTTTGTTTCTCTATTCTTATAGTTTTTCCAAAGAACATTCAACTCATCTTTTATATCAGAAACTTCAATTTCATCATCCTTAGTGATTAGTTTTTCGATCAAACTATTAGACCAAGCAGTTGCAGCATCATTGATATTTGTCGCAGAACCTATAGCACATCTTTTGCCTCTGATGGTAGTGTTTTTCATCTTGTCAGTGATGGTTTGAACACAGCTATTGTTAGCAGTGTTATTGTTGGTGGACTCCATTAAATCTCTGAAAGCTTCTCTACTAGGGTTTAGTATTTTGATTGTGATATATCGTTTACAAACTTCTTCTTTATTTGTATTTAGGGTTGTTGCTAAAAAAAATGATGTAGCAAATATTTTGTTTCATAAAGAAGAGGAAAGTATTTTTTGAAAGAATGATAGGATAATATATGTTGGTAGTCAACTGCATGAGATCCGAAGAAAATTCATGATTCCTAGAATCATGGGAAAAATTAGGGGGAAGTTTTGTTTTTTGAAATTTTTGGATTTGGATCGGTTGGTGAGTCAAGAAGGTAAGCTGGTTATTCATGGTTTCAAAAAATTGATTTGGGGGATAATGATGTTTCTCATAATGATAAAAACTCAAAAGTGAAATATTGTTGTTTTGTTAAAGGGCCCATGCCCATGGATGAGCGGTCCAAAAAGGGAGTCTTTTGGTTTCCCCTTTAGTCTTTTGGTTTTCCCCTCTCCATGTATATAAAGGATAATCTATCCATGTAACCTAGAGAACTCTTATCAATGGAATCATTATCTTTCTCTGCCTCTTCCTTTTTACCTTATTATTCTACTGAAACACGTTAACATGCACGATGCTATACCGTAGGGCTAGATTGGATCAGTTGATTTCTTTTTATACATGGATGATTTACATCAAAGCAGTTATGCAATTATCGTGAAGCTAATGTTAAAATCGTTGGAATCAAATCAGCTAAGTTGGATCTATTTCTTCCAAAAAAAAAAAATCTTTTTTCCCTTTCCCTGTTTGTTGATTTTATTTTATTTTTGGTCCTTTCCCTGGTTGTTGATTTGATTTCATTTTTGGTATCTGTCCCATACCACCGTAACAAATGTAATGATAATAATATAATATGTTGTACTGTAACTAATGAAATGATAATGTTCTGTAATATGTTCGTATGTTTGGGCGTGAGAATCGTTTGGAATCTGGGAATGGGAAAAGAGGAGAAGTCCGTCGGTCGTATGAGGAGTAGGAAAACAGGTCCGGTCCAACCAGACCAAACCCGATCCGATCCAGACCCAACCATATCCCGTTTTGTTCTGGTAATCGGGCCGTGCGCGTTTAAGACCGTTCCGGTTCTGCCTATATACCGCGGGAACCAAAATCTGAGGTATGTAACTATTTACATCTATACTGAATATTCATTGGGCTTATTTATCTATTTTTAGAACATGCCTAGTTTTATCCCCCACTAAGATAAGCCCATATCATGTAAACGGTCAACTTAAATTATGACTATTAATCTCGTTTATTAAGAATTTTGGTTAATTTATTTAGTTTTCTTGAATATGATATTGACTATAGTTGAATGATGTCTTTTGTTTAATTGGTTGTACCAACTCGATTCCAATGTATTCATTTGAGGTTTAGAAGTACTTGAGCACCATTATTGTGTACATGATATTTTCTCCCCAAATTTGAATGTTCTGTGGGATGTAATCCACTTGCTCGACTATTAAAGAGTCGGTAGTTTCAAAAGATACATTGCAAATAAAATCACATGTATTCCAATTTTTGTGGAAGAACTCACAAAAGGTGATATGAGTCAGAAAATTTCCATTTCTATACTTCATCCATGATACTAACGAACCAGTATATGTTGACGTATGACAACAAGAGAACTATCTTTAGTAATCTATTCAACCTAAAGTAATTGGTTGGCATGTGTAGGAAGATTCTCTTGGCCTGTTGAGATAAAGGAATTTCTCAACTTAAGCTGAATGTAGCGAAATTGGAAAGAACTCCAAAGTAATGAGGGTTAGACATACCGACTCATATAAACATGTGAAAAGGGACATATATATATCATGAGACAAAGATGTATCCCCCCCGGTAGTAATGACACCAAAGTACATGTATCAACTGAATATGGGATGAAGCTAAGATGTAATTCTAGCTCTCACCAAAGAGTTGGGAATGAATCTTCTTACCGGTATTGGCACAAGCAATGCAATGCGGGTACCATAGTAGTAACCAATTTCCATAGGAAGGTAATACTTTAGACATCAACTTTAATGACAAAAAGAACTTTGCCTGGCCAATTGATTATTTAATTGAAGTAGATCCAATGTCTGCGCTTATGGAATGAAAAGTACATCATTCCCATGAGACATAAATTTTTTAATGCACTTGAGATATATTTGGATAAAAAATATATCATTCCCCCTGAAATGTAACATATATTCACTCTAAAGTACTTGAGTTGAATCCCACTTTTGTTACGCAGTAAGGCCACACCACTTATTAAATCTCTCAAGACTTAATGTCTTACTGATAGTGGTTTTTCTCCGACTAATTTAAGGATTATACACTAGTTTTTGAACTAATTCTTTAAAATGTGACTACGATGATTGGATCATCGAGCGAAGCAATGATTAAATTTTGTTTCCAAGATGGAACAAAGATTAAAAGTCACAAAAGCTCTATATGTACCGAGAGCTAATCACCTTGTTAAATTCCAAAGAGACCCATGCAAGTGGATATCATATGGAAACTCACAATGATGAGAATGTAATTGATTGCATCTTTTATAGTCTCTAATATATTTGGAAGGAAATATATCTTAGAGAAACTAATGAGTTAATCTAATGAAATGTAAATCACTATAGTATTTGGATTATTGAATCCATATTGACTCCGACGATGAAATGTTGGGAATTGACTCATACAGGCTTTGACATAACCATAAAGGCACTTTGGTTGTGACATGATGTTTCGTTTTGAAAGGAATCATACGTACATCACTGTGTTTGAGTGGAGGAGACAATGGGAAAAAGATTGATAGAATGCGAAGTGACGGCATATCTCTCAATAAGTGTTTTCTAAAGTAGTAGATGCACAACCCCCCTTCCCATTATGATTTTAGGTGAGAAAGCATATCACTCATTTTTACAAAGTCTTTAGTAAAACAGGACCGATACCATCCTAAGATGCAAATGGTAAAAGATTCCATATTACACAGAAAACGAGGTGAAATTTATAAAAATATTCATGCAGAATGCGGACCATTAAAGTGACTTGTGGCTCTGGTGAATGTTTTGACATTTTGGACTAGTTATAGTTTCCAATAAATTTGCGTTTAGAAAACTACTAGCACATATTTTACATGTAAGGTCTCACCACCCCTTGAAAATGCTATCTAGTGCACATCAAAAGGACTTTATGGTTATTGCATATTTAATAGGATGAATACAGAGCATCCTATACCTCATGGTCTCGCAAAGGCTATCATCAATGGTTACAGATGGTGTCTAAGGAATAGGTTATGCGTACCAACCTACCTTTTATTGCTTTGAGGATATGCAATATTACACGCATCTTTACTTAATTCGTTTTAGAACCCAATATTAGTCAACCTTTTATGCGTACCAGTTGGTTACTGGATTGAAGCCTGACATTTGTTTTGTTACGCATTTTTGGTTGCACTATATATGTGCCATTACGACCCCACATCGTACTATGACGGGTCTTTAAAACTGTTAAGTAGTTATGTTGGAAATGAGTTCCCAACAATTATCCGCATTTTAAACCTTTTGGCAGGAGATCTCTTACAGCTAGATTTGCGGATTGTCATTTTAATGAGACAGTCTTCCCGTCGTTAGGGGGAGATAAGAAAAAGTATTTTCTAAGGGAACGACAAGAATTGTCGTGGTGTGTTCCCATTGTGTCTCATATTGATTCTTGTACTCCACAAATGTAAATGTAAAGTGACAAAGAATAATCGATTTTCAGAATGTACACTGATGCCGCTAAAGTGATGATATCACACATACCAGCTTCATACCTGCAAGGTTACGAATCCTTAATAATGGATACACACAATAGACTAAGGTGTTGCAACTACACATAGTGGAAGTGTGGTTAAGGCCGTGGCTCCATAAAGGAAAATGGAGTGACCACCAGGTTCGATCAATGCTCACCTAGAAGGAAGTAGGTGAGTATGGCACAACTTATTTATATCATCAGAAATCATCTCATAATATTGTCCATGAATCAAACTGGAGGACGCTCCGAAGTATAATGATTCCAGAGAACAATGACATCCCAAGTGGATTATGAGAATGCGCACGAGTTAATGGAAAGATCATGCGAGCATATTGATGATTAATTTTATATATACTTGCTTAAGGAAATAGAGAAAAATGAGATCGAACCAAGCTCCTTGTTGCTTAATGTCAACAAAGAGCATATTTGGCCTATACAATCCAGTTAGAACTTAGTTCTTTGACAAATATATAGGTATTTGGTGTGGTAGTGCTAACCAACCAAGTGTAAAACCTATTGGACATACATGATTAATTTGTCACAAAGCATAATGAGAAGAAAGCAGTCTTAAAGTATAAAGACGCGTCTTGTGGCACGAGGTTTCTCACAAAGCCCTGGAATTGTTCTCTTGTAGTGAACGTTATAACGTTCTGCTACTTAGTTAGCTTGGTAATTTCAAAAGGACTTGAAATGCAGAATATGTATGTGGTTGTTACTTATCTCTGAAAGAATCAAGAGATAGCATATATTTACAAAAATACTTGATAAGCCTTTTGTTGACCAAATCAAGTGACCTTAAACCACAGAGTGAGTTTACAGTTAGATAGAACGCTCACTTATAGATTGAAGCAATCAGTCGGATGTGGTATACCCGTTTAAGTGATTTGGAGGGGATAGACAAGTAAGGTATTTTCCCTTGCGTAATCAAAAGAAAGTTCCTGATTTGGAATTGTAGCTATCTATGTCGATGGTAACAGACATGATGGGTACTCTTGATGTAATAAGAGACCTTAAGAGCTATTTAAAATCCCAATTTGAGATGAAAAATCTAGGGAAAGCTCGACCGAATATTGAGCTTGTGGTATATTATTCCACCAGTTTGCATATGTCTAAAGTTGTCAGGCAATTTAACAAAGACATGCATCCTGATAGCACTCCCATGATTAGTCGAGGTTCAAATGTAAGTAAGTAACCATTTCTTCCAAAGGAAGATGATGAAGATGTGTTGGGAGATGAAATTCCCATATTTAAGTACAATAGACGCATTGTTGTACTTAGTATAATAAGGTACTCGATTAAATTTTACATCCTCAGGGAACTTGTTAGCTAGATATAGCTCAGCGCCAACGCAACGTCATTGGAATGGTATAGTGAATGTAATCATGTACTTAAAAGTGACCATTGAAATAAATTGATTTTATCCCTGCAAAGACATAAAAAGGAATGCTAATGAAAGTGCAATCCAAAAGTTGTTGATTATGAAGGAACAATAATCTCTTCTCCAACGAAAGTAATCATGGGGATATATGGTAGACTATTTTCTAAGTCATTACCAATATTCAGTTTCGAAAAATACATGACTAAAGGAACTATATGGAACAACTCTGAAAGTAATCAGGGGGAGACGCCGACATCAGGGAGAGGATCCAAGGATATGATGTCGACATATTTTACTTCGAATTTGAAGCTGTGTTGTACTCTTTTTCCCTTCGATCGAGAATAGTTTTTCCCAAAGGGTTTTGTCACTCGACGAGGTTTTTAGCGAGACAACACTAAAAACATCAAGTATGTTGAACGTTGCATACATAAAGATCGCATTGATATTACTGAAAATATCTGAATCAAAGAAATGAAACGCGATAGTCCGTAAAGCAACGTAACTTCCAGAATCAACAACATTGTCTTATAACCATTCAAGTCACCAAAGTAATGTGTGATAAACTCCTTTTGACTGCATTAGACTAATGAAAATTGTCTTACATCAGGGGGAGCATCTAATGGTTTGTTGAACTCTTTTCCTTCATCGAGGTTACTTTTTCCCACAGGGTTTTGTTGCTCGACAAGGTTTTTAATGGGATAACAACAAACACTGGGAATGTAATTTCCCAACTAAGGATATTGTCTTTCCCATGAGGATTTTCTGCCTTAGGAGTTGTGAAGCAACTAGTCAATTTCAACAGAGCAAAGTGATCATCTGCAACAGATCACCTTTTCGTGCATCTGTCACGTTGTACTCTTTTCCCTTCGTCAAGGTTTTATCCCACTGGGTTTTCCTTGTCAAGGTTTTAATGAGGCAACGCATTCGCATCCAACTATGCTCTAAGTTTAATTAATATTGTACTCTTTTTCTTTAGTTCAGGTTTTGTCCCTTTGGGTTTTTCCTGACGAAGTTTTAACGAGGCAATTAACTTAGACTAGTCGGTCTTCGAAGATCGTATTGCATGTGATGAACTACATGTAAAGTACGAGACAACATGTGAATTACTACGTGTGAAGAGTTGTACCAAGGTTTTCTCCCACTGGGTTTTTCATTGTCAAAGTTTTAATGAGGCAATTGATTTTGGCACAAGTCATCAAGGAGAGGACGACATTTGAAGAACTACATTCGAATCACTATATGTGAAGCACTGCATATGAAGTTTTATTGAACCGCACAAGGGGAAGTGTTAAAGGGCCCATGCCCATGGATGTGCGGTCCAAAACGGGAGTCTTTTGGTTTCCCCTTTAGTCTTTTGGTTTTCCCCTCTCCATGTATATAAAGGATAATCTATCCATGTAACCTAGAGAACTCTTATCAATGGAATCCTTCTCTTTCTCTGCCTCTTTCTTTTTACTTTATTATTTTACTGAAACATGTTTTGCAATATTATCAATTTATTTAGTGATCCGTACTCAATTCCATGACATCACCTAGGTGGTTTATTTTCTTCGTACATTTTTTTCTATGATAGAACGGAAATGGAATTATAAGTGACTTACGCTCATACTAGGTATACACTACATATCTCCACTTCTATTTTTGTTGTATAATCCTTTTTGATTGCTTGTCCTCGGACTCTTAATGATAACAAAGTTAGTAACAAGTGTCTTAAATGTTGGGGTGTTCAAATATATAATCCACGTGTTGTAATATTAAACGAATGTGTATATTAAACGATAATGAAGAAGATTCTCAATTCGTTGAATGATTTACGTAAGTAAGCAACACTCACGGGTCCACGGGATTGTAATGGATGAGTCGCGTAAGAAGGAGATAAAGAAGGGTATTTTAGGTAGCTGAGTTCTATTAGGATACAAAAGATTGGGTGAATTATCATTTATGGGTATTACAAAAGTATCTTAAAAAATATTGGATATTTAAACAATATCAAATGTTACTCGTCTTTTACACCCAAAAATTCTTGTTTGAGGATTATTCAACCAATTTTGTGTTTGTGAAAAGCATCAAAAGTAGTTTGACTCTCTCTAAACTATCAAAAATGTTTGTGTTGGAAAATCAGTTGGATTGACGAGTGATTTTTTTTTTTTTTACCCAGTTAACTTTCCTGATCGAGTTAGGAAAAGTAGTGTTAGGTTAGGTTAGAGTATCCGGTGGTTTGGCTATTTCTTTCTTCTACGTTCAAGCCAAAAACCAAAGTGATTTACGCCATAACAGTTCTCCACTTCTTTTCGTGATGAACTTCATTCAGTAGACGACCTTGCTCCGACTTCAACCCTTCATTACAATTGTTTTTACACACCCACAAGTCCTATAACCCAATTTTTGTAGATCATTTCATCCATCATTGCTAAGCAAGGCTTATATAATCATCAATGATCAAAAAATCAATATGAGCGATAGGTTCGTTTGAAGAGTGGAGGAAAGAATACATTACTTTCATTTCATTTTCTGATAGGTAATACGATAGTATATAACATTATTGATCTGATTTTTAATAAGTTGAGTATTTTTATCGCAAATGCTTGTTGGTAGAATCAAATAGATGGAATTGAAAATGCGGGGTACCAAAATACACCACCATGTCTTTCTTGGGCAATTTGTATGGAAAAACTCAATACAACTCCGAGAGTTAAACTGAATCAAGGAATATAGTATCTAGAGTTATATATATATCTCTCTTTCTTGCGATTAGAACGTTTACATAATTAAATCCGTGAACCTAATCACAAAGAGATTACTTGGACGGTACCAAAGACCAACGTCCAAGAATCAATCAAGTCGTATCCAACAAAGAGATAAGTATTCGATCCTGTTAACGCTTGGTAACAGCAAAGGATTCCTTGATCATCTCTTTTCTTTCTTATTGTCTTTTTATTTATTTTACAACCAATCCCCCCTTTTGTTATTTATTTTATTTTGCCGATACAAATAACCTATCAATTACACAGCTCTCTATGGGAACGATCCTTACTACCGCTATATTACTAGTTCATTGGTGGGAAATATCTTAATTAATTTGTTGCACTTACGACACGCATCATCGCTAAACCTTATAAGGGTTTGAAGGAGAGGACGACTCTAGTTTATAACTAGGACACGCAATAATAGTGTCAAGGATTCAAAAATCCCAGTTGTTAGAGGTTCTTCTTTTATAGACTTTCAAGATCAAGGTTGCTTTGGAACCAAGTAATCAATAATCATCGTTAGATGAAAAACTTGACTTGAGATTTACATAGCAGAATATGCACTCTGGTTAGGATGGACCATAAACGAACCGCGTATAATGACCTGTACATGTAGGTTAGCCGAAACTATCCAATTATACATTTAACCATTTTCATAACACTTTAAGACTTTTCATGAATCACACATATGATCAAAAATGTCTAGATAGTATTTTTAAAGAGTTGATCAAATGCTGATTATCTCATAGAAAGAATTTTGATGCATCTTAAAATATTCGACAGGGTAAGTACGTGTACCTGTTACGTGTATTGTACCTATTCGTGAATGTCTTTGTCATGGTACGTGTACCGGGTATGGATACCCTTAAGACAAAAACGAGGTCAGGAACTCACAGATCTTTTATGGTTTGCATACCGGGTATGCGTACCATTTTAGGTATCAAAACCAACAGATCTTTTCGGTTTGCATATTGGGTATGCGTACCGTTCTTGGTTCACGAGTCATAGACTTTTTGTGGTATGGATACCGGGTATGTGATAAGCACGTAAGTGTGACGCATTTTCACCCATAACTACATTATCTAGGACTCATTTTATTTATAATAAAGTTGTTTTAAGTATTTTCTAGGGAATAAGCTCTTGCGGAAAAATTGGCTCGAAAAGTGGTGTTTTACACCCCCATGATAAAGTACTAAAGGCACCCCAGAAATGCGCGGAGGAACCCCAGGAAAATTACTATTTCCACCCCAGAAATTACTATCTCCACCCCATGGCATGTGCTAAAGGGACTCCAAGAATGGATAAGGGGCGACCATCTTCTTCCCCAAATTTGAATTTATTTTTGGCGGGGAAAACATGTTCTTCACGGTGAAGAATTAGGGTTGTATTTTTGGGCATGATTAAACGAGATTCAATGGCTGAAATTGATAGGATAGATCTGTTAGAGCATAATAGGGCTGTATGGGAGCCCTGATTGATCAAAATTGGCTGCATAATCGTGTGGAGTAGAACATAGAAGGAAATATCACGGAAATTCTGATCCGATGAAAGGTAAAGATTTGATCGGATTTTCTGCTTGGTTTGGTTTGGGATTATCCTGTTTCGGTTAAACAGGGAAGGTATAGTCGTTGGATTGGATCGAATTGGGCTGGATAACTAATTCTCGACAAAACAGTGGCTGAACTTTTCTCGGGTTTTTGGTAGAATTTTGGACGAGATTATAGTTGAAGTTGTTCACTGGAGTGAGTTGGATTCACCCTGTTGCGACAAGACAGGAAAGGTATATCTCTTAGAATCACAGAAAGGGAAAGAAATCTTCCATCTCGGCAAAACAGGAAAGGGATATCTCGGAATGATTTGCATATTTTTGGAAGTTACATAGTAAACTTGGTAGGATATACTGTCCGAGAAGTTGTACTAGACTTGGAAGACGCGTAAATAAGATTTTGCAGAGATTTTCAAGTCGTGGAAGGAAAGAAAATAAATCATTTTCCCGTAACCTGCATGGAGAATATTCTTGAGTGATTGCCGAGAATTTTTTGGAGTTATGAGGGTTTATTCTCGGTTCAAATGGGTATATATAGGCTGTTGGGATCACAGAATGGGTGTCGAGAGTTTGGGGGGCTGATAAGGCTTGAGGAGGCGAGAATCAGATATTTACAGGCCGCTGCTGCTGCTAGTTCTGCTGCTGCAGAACTGAAGAACACGAAGAACATAAGACACATGCAAACAGTCGCAAAGAACTATCGTTCTTCAACAACATAACCAGTTTATCGTTTATAAACAACACTTCATTGTAACGGTGATTTCTATAACGCCAGAAAAGCGTTGCAGATTCGCTGTATTATTATTCTCCTTCAATAAAAACACCTTTTGAGCCATGTTTCTATCTTTTGAGCATATTTTCACCATGAAGAGCTAAACCCCAACACTGGGGCGACGGAGGAGGCCTAACTTCATACATGGGTAAATTTATTTTTATTCGTTTTTATGACTTTTGCACTAAAATTAATTGAAATATGATTTGATTAAATTGGTTGTTATTTGATTAAATGGGTCATGCTTAGCTTAGGTGATTTGATGTCCCATGCTTAACATTTACAATCAATGTTTTGAGAATCTACCTTGGCAAAAATAGAGTCCATGTTTATATTTCTTGAGATAAAATTGTTGAGAATAAATAAGTGAACCTTATGTTATGAAAATTGGCTAAATCCTTAGTCCCAGTACCTCTCGCCCATTGTTTAATATTTTTGTATATATTTTTATTAAATTTAAAAACTCGAATCTTCACAAGTCTCAACGAACCTTTTACTACAACAAAGTTGAAATCACATCATATGCGTACCACAAAGTTGTTGTTGAACTATAGCTACGCCGGTACGTGTACTGGGTACATTACTGTGGCTCCGGACTTATGACAGTTCTCCCAGTATGTGAACTGGTATGCATACTGTCCTGTATCCAAATTAAAAGTAGTTTTATATCTCTCTAATAATCAATTCGAAACATTCCCGAATAAAATAAATGACATATATCACTGTTCCATGTTATTTTCAAATGATTAAATCTTGAATCATAATTTAAGTCATGAACAATAAATTGTTCTTAACTAAATTCATCAAGTATGAACAAATGTTCTTAAGTATAAGTAGTCATATTTCGAGAACAATATATAAGATAAAGTTGACTCAAAATTTCTGTTATGCATGTACTATCTAATTTAGTCATGCGACAATGTTTCATAGATAGAAAGGTGAAAACTTTGAGAAATATGTGGTTCAGTCTTCACTTAAATTTTGATGTTGAAGTTCTCCAAAGCTCCTATTGATCTTCGCCTTCAAACGGTAGAACGCAGTGATATCCGATTCTCAACTACACCCTTTTATCATAATCCGAGACCTGACAAAATGTAGACTAGAAATCAAGATACATTTTTGACAACTAAATTTTAAAACAAGCTTGAAATAGCAACACTTGTGAGTTCGACCGAGCAATGGTCTAACAATCTCCCCCTTTGTCAATTTTAGTGACAAAACTATCAATAGATCTGGATAAAAAAATAAAGCTTCGACAACTTATAGAATCCAACATGTCTTGATTTCCTTGGCTTCTTCAACTCCTTGAACTCTTCATAATTTCAAGATGCAATGATTCTGAACGTGTTCAACTCAGCATCGTTGTTGTTGAACATCCATAACAATAACAACTTTGAAAACAAATATTCTCAATTGTAGTTATACAGAAACATAGTATTATTATCTTCTCCAAAGTTCAATTGTATCACAACTTTGAAGTAATACTACGATGATATGTTTCTCCCCCTTAATCTATGCTTACATCTTTTACATAATAGGTGAAACTTATAGATATTGATTCACCTCCCCCCCTCCTAACATAATGATCCGTAAACTATATGTATGTAGTGCGAAACTACTAATGAATTCTCCCCATTTTTGTCAATAAAAATTGGCAAAGGTACGAAAATTATGGGATCATAATGAATTCAATCAAAAGATATTTCAAGACTTGAAAGGATTCATATCAACTTTAATTTAGATTATATCACGGAGTAAAATAAATATTTAGCGCTCATCTAGGAGATTTAAGATAGAAGCATCCCCTTTAAATTCCACATCCACTCTCCTCACAAAGATATACTCCCTCCGTTTCTAAAAAATATGCTTGTTTGATTTGTACAAGGATTAAGAGAACTAATCATTATAGCCACTTTTTCATAGTTTTTCCTACTTTATCCGTGGCCCCGTTGATTTGATATTAGAGAGAAAATGGAGAGAGAAGTGGTTCCCTCTTCATATTAAGAGAGAAAAAGAAAAAAGAAAAGTGGTCCCTAAATGGGTAAATTAGGAAACTAATAACATTTGACTTTCCAAATAAGGAAACAAGCCTTTATGTCTGAAACATCCAAATAAGGAAACAAGCCTATTTTTTTGAAATGGAGGGAGTAGCAATTAAGCACAAGTTCATTTAAGAACTCTCCCCCATTTGATGTCATTCCCAAGAGAACAACATGAGTGACCTTACTTCAATTAAAAAAAAAAGGATTTTGTCGGACATTAACAAATCACGTGGACTTGTATCCTGAACTTTGACATAAATTAATTTCAAAGCCAGTTATGAACAAGGAGATAATTTTAATCGGTATGACTCAACATGAGAAAATATTACGGAGTATATAGTGCAATAATAACACAAAAGTGTGATCACGAGTAGATCGATACTGTGAATTTTTTATATTTTTAGTTCAGAAAACATAATAGATTTAACTTTTGAAATATCAGTTCAATTCACATAAAATAAATGACACATATATCTCATAAGACTTTGCAATACATTAAATCAATAATGATTAAATACTGCAAGTTCATCTTCCAAAAACTCTAGAATTTAGATAAATAAATCTAAAAACATGCAAGATAAAAATCGTTGAAAATAGCTTGTGTAACCACAATATTTGCTATACCAAACCCTAGTTATCCTTCTCGAACACAAGAATAAATTCTCACAAGAAGTTCCTAGAAACATAGATAAAGAAACAAAATAAGAATATTATAACTCATATGTAGTTAGCTACTGGAGATTTGTGAGAACAAAGATCATCTGTTGCTTTTCCCAACTCAGTTTTAAGATGCTCAAGATCCTTCTTAGCTGCAGATAATTGATCGAACACAACTCCAAAGTCTCTCATGAGATTTCCAACCAAATCAGCAGACATCTGAACCGGTTTTGTACCTTCATGTTCTTGAGCAAAGTAACAAGATATGGTAACAGGATTATTGTAAAACTCAACAGTTCCTTTGGTACCACCATCCTCCATCTTCTTGATATCTTCCTTTGTGTTGTTTGACATCCCAGAAGTATTCATAACTTATGGTAATTCATGAGTTATATCCGCACTTGTATATATATTTAAGGTAGGCGTACCTTCATTGTATATATTGTTGTGGAAACTACCACTTAACCACATGACTTGTTAGGGAAATCCAACTCGGATTAACCCACAAGACACTAAATCTTTGGATCAACGTAGAATGAAAGATATACGATGCAAACACACATAATAAGCAATAATTAAAGCACACAATATTTAACGTGGTTCGGCAATATGCCTACATCCACTAGACGGCTACGACTTCTTCATTATTATGGAACCACTAAATAGAGAATTACACTCAATGATTGACGAATCAATCAAAACTATGATCCAACATTGTGTTGATCGTAAACCCTAAAATAACTCTCTTGGAAAAAAACACTCCATAAATTACCGAATAATGTCTAACCAAACAAGGATAATACTTATCTCCCATAACGAGATGATCTTCTTCTAAACAATGTCTCTTCCAACACCAACGACGATCTTTCACCATCAACGAACAAGATGATCTTCTCTTCACTAAACGATGTCTTCCAAATCTCCCTTAAAACCTTAACGATGTACTCTTTCAGCACCATTTGTGTGTCTCTCAACACCAGAGAATGGTCTCTTTGTCCCTAAGATTCCACCCCAAGAGATGGGATGGAATCCTCAAAACCTTAGAGAACTACATCGTGTATTCTCTAATTCGCTACTTATTTCCATAACTAAGATCACCATATAAGCCTCCTTATATAGTATTCCTAAAATTGATTCCCAGGTATTAGTCTCCTTAGAAAAGGAAACCATAACTAACTAGGAAACCTAATGTAATTTAGGTAACCTATCTCCATATAGAAATTGTCCTAAACTAGCAAACCTTGTGTTTCCCTGAAATAACAATCTCTAATGGTTCCGGAATTTTCCGGAACCTTCCCTAAAACACCGTCAATTCTCAAAAATCTCCACCTTGTCGATGTTTCAACAAATATCCACCTACGTAAAGATTCCCCTAATCTGAGCCGATCTTCAAACCACGATAATTTCCTTAGCATCCAAAAGGACCTCTACGACGAGCAAACTGGATTAAGTACCAACTTAACCCCCCCAAATGACCAAAGTCAACAAATCTCGTCCAAAATTTTGTCTAAGTGTCTTCTTAGCAGAATAAAATTCCTTCATCTCGAAACTCGAAACTCAATTGCTTCTTAAAGCAATAAAACTGAACTTTCTCTTTGCCATGAGCATATCTCCGAAAAAAGAGTAAAGATATATGAAGAAACCAAACATGTCAAGCTTCACAAAATCACTAACTAAGTGAACAAACAAACCAGAGGCTCTAAAAGCTGACATACCAAACTTCCAAACTAAACCAGCAACCTCAAACCAAACGGGCTTTGACAACCTAATTTCCTCCACCAAATCTTCGGGGAAGAATGCAGTTTTGACTTTGTCGACTAAGTCAAACCGCCACACTAAAACTAACAGGACTCGGATAGAATTGTGATTAATCACGGAGGAAAAACTTCATAACAATCACACTTTGTCTTATGCATATCCTTTAGTCAAACTTACCCCAAAAATATGTACTAGTACGTAACTGTTCCAAGCAAGATCTAGCAATCATCCCTCAAGAAATGTAAAGACCCAAACACACCCAACCGTCTTCTTAATGTTAGGCAACTCCACCAGCTCCCAAGCAACTATCCAAAACGTTGTTGTGCTCACCCATTGTCTTCTTACTCTTAAGCAACCGTAATAAGTTCTTAAGTAACTATCTGTAGATGGTGAAATTTGGATAGGGGCAAAGATGTCATTTCAACCCTATAGACAGAATTCAACTCTCATGGGAGAGATTAAGCCCTTGGCCCTCAAGGCATCCTTAGCCACGATTTTTAGTATACGTCCCCGCGAGACACTGCTTGTCGTGATGCCATGATTCCTATCGCACATCCTCGGCGAGATACTGCTGGTCACGTAGGTTCTGTAGAGCGTAAAACGTCCCCAGTAGACTTATGAAGAACAGCCACAATTCCAGCATGTCTTCGCGAGACAGAGCTGATTGTGATGCCATGATTCTTAGTATACATCCTCGACGAGATGCTGCTGGTCATGTAGGCTTTGTAGATGCGTAAATACGTCTCCGACGGACTTATGACCCAAAGCGGAGATATACATATCTCCTATAAGCACGAGTCACCCTATTTGAGATCAAGGACTGATTCCTAGTACATCATCGTGAGATACACTAGTCATGTCTGCTCTAGGATCTGACTCGACTTACTAAGGTTTCCGAATAAATCCAAGGACATCCCCGCTAGATACGCTGGTTATTCTACCTCTGGGCCCTTTCGACAGACTCTTAGAACATCCTTTCGAGATACACTGGTCTTGTTGTCTCATCATATGGACACACAGTTTATTCCTAGCACATCTCTGCAAGATACGCTGGTCAAAGAAAAGTGAGCCAAAGTCTCGCAGAGGCATTAATCGAGCGTACAAATCCTTTTATCTCTCTCCAGGACAAGTCCCAACTGACCACAAAGAGATTCGGATCCGTTAAGAAAATCTTCGTAGAGATTTTGATCCGTCTGCAAAATCTCGGAGAGATTCAAATCTCTCTGCAAAATCTCGGAGAGATTCAAATCTATCGGGAAATCTCAGATAAGGCTAAATATTCCCCATAGTAGGCACGAGCCTCATGTAGGAATCAAGTCTCCTTTCCACACGAATTCTGAGGCATCCCATGCCTTTTCACGTGACTCATCTTAGTCATTCTTACAAATCGTAGAATATCTCTCTATCTCGGCCAACTCGGCTAAAGAGAAAAGAATATTTCTCTCTCTCAACACGTCATCACAAAGGCTGACTCAACTTCACACAAATGGGGGGATAACAATTAGGGTTTTGTTCTGGCGGTCTACGGTACGTGTGAGAAATACCTGGCTTATTTCTCACCGCAGAAGAGAGTAAAGGCGATGGAATAATAAGGTAAACTCAACCTAGCTTATCTCTATCTATTCCTGAAAAGGCGGGAGAATTGCTCCGTGATAGACGCATTTATGTGTCTATTTTCATCTCTATTGTGCATATTGTTAGTACCCATTTTTGTACTAATTTTGGTATTTTATCCCTTTGTAGGTGTTTTTGGAGAAATAGGCTTTTGCGGCGAAATTGGCTCAAAAAGTTGTTAAAGAAACCTGGAAGGACATTTGCTATTCGGACTCTCATTTTGGATAAGGGTAACCCATTTCTAAGCAGCTACTAAACACAGACCGGGACTGGATAGGGGGAGGTCACTT
>JAJJMB010008334.1:7385839-7460478 GCA_023531105.1 Papaver atlanticum
TAACCATAACTAGTTCAAATGACTCAAATGAAACTAGTTCTAGAGTTATTCAATTGTTTACATTCTCATAGAAGTATACAAGACACAATTGAAGCAAAATCGATTTTGATTCACTCAAATCAAGTCATGAACATTATAGCCACGGTTTGCAAAATATTTCATTCCTTATTATATAAATGTATTAGTTCATGAACAAACCGATTTTAGAACATTATCCACTTAGGTATGCATACAGGTACGCGTATCTAAATGGCCGGACTAAGTTTGGGTTTCGCCAGTACGCGAACTGGTACGCATACTTTCCAAACTCAGTCGAAATTCTCGGACCTGAACCTTACGCCAGTACGCGTACCGATACACATACAAGGTTCCCGGACTTCTCAAACCAACAAGTACGCATACGGGTATGCATACCATGGTTCCCGGACATTATAGCCACAGTTTGCAAAGATTGCATTCCTTAATATATAAATGTTTTAGTTCATGAACAAACCGATTTTAGAAAGTAACCTACTTAAGTATGCATACGGGTACGCGTACTTAAGTAACCGGATTGAGTTTGTTTTTCAGTTTCAAACTCCAGCAGAAATTCACGGACGTGAACTTTCCGCCAGTATGCATACGGGTACGCATACTTACCCGGATTTCCAACAACCGTCAGTATGCGTACGGGTACGCATACTTTGGGTTCCCGGTTTTTGACTTTTACACAAATGTGAGAACACACAATGTTTATATCCAAAGATGGTTACATGTTCTAAACTCTCATTTCAATCATTGAAACTTTCTTAGAGGATGTTATATAGTTGTTATTCACAAACTATTTTTCATCAAAGCGATTTTTAAGTTATTGAAATAAGCAACATGACTTTCGTCACGAGTAAAGATAAACTTGTCCAAAGAGAAAGCTTACCAACACATATTTCGAGAAATAGATAAGCGAGATAAACTCTGCTCGAAATAGCAAATGTGTATATTCGAAGTCTATATAGCAATACGACTATTGTCTCAAGATAGGAGATAGAATAGATAGACTTTTGAGTGATAGATAAGTTCAAGTCTCCACATACCTTTTTGTCGATGAAGTTCCACAAGTTCCTTGAGTAGTTCTTCATCTTTGCATGATGAACGCCGTGGAGTCTAGAGCTCAACTACACTCACTATCCTAGTCCGAGACTTAGCTATAAGTAGACTAGAAATCAAGACTTATAGTTTTGGCAACTAAACTTGACAAACAATCTTGAGATAGCAATGCTTTCGAGTTCGACCGAGCAGTGCTCTAACAATAGTCATTTGATGTAGACTCAGAATGTTTCGTATTGATCATTCGATCACTTGAAAATTGCTTATAAGTTAACAGTTTATGTGAGACAACTATTGTCGTCTTCTAAGAATGTTTTAATGATTGAAATGGGAGTTTAGAACAATTAATCATTGTTTGGATATAGCACAGTATGCATACCCGTATGCAAACTGTTGTAAGAATGATTCAGGCTCGAGAACTAAGTAAGCATACCCGTATGCGAACAGTTTTAACTGTTAAAGTACGGGAACTAATTTTACGTACCCGTTTTCAAACTTATTCACCTGAATTCGGTCTGGAACGACAGTATGCGTACCCGTTTGCGAACTGTCAGACGTGACCAAAGTCCGAAACTTAAGTTTGTGTAGCCGTTTGCAAACTTATGTGGTTAAGTTCTAAAATTAGTTAAGTATGATTTCATACTCATGAACAAATACATTTATATATTAAGGAATGCAATCTTTGCAAACCGTGGCTAAAATGTTCATGAACTGATTCTTTTGAATCAATCCGATTTTGCTTCAATTGTGTCTTGTATACTTCTATGAGAATATAAACAATTGAACAACTCTATGAGCAACACTATTAGAATCATTTGAGTATCATTTAATCTAGAAGTGTTAAGATGAACATGGTTAATACAAAAGTGTTCATATGGCTAACTTCGGTTAACTGTTATTGAGCCAACTCAATATACACGTTTAGGTACGGTTACCCATATCTAAATGAAGGTATATTTCATTTGTGTGTAACACGCTAAAACTATCTAACGGTGGAAAGATATTAGCTTGAATCTTAAATCAGGTTTTCATCCAACGGTGAATATTGATTGCTTTGTCACAAAGTTATCAAACCCTTATTTGAAGATTATATAAGGGAGAACTCTAACAACTGGGAAACCTAATCCCCACACCTCCTGTGTGATACTAGTTGCGACTAAAGTCGATTCTCCTTTAACCTAGGTTTTTCTTAAAACCATTATAGGTTAACGACTTAAAGACTTCATTGGGATTCTGAAGCCAGACCCAACTATTTTCTTTGTAGTCGCGTGTTATGATCTTACTTGTTCTATCATAATTAGTATTATCTTCTCTAAGATTTGCTCGAGATTTATCTCCGATATGTAAGATATAAAAAGTAATCACAAAGATCTTCGTCTTGTTCTTTGTGATTCCACAATAACTTATTCTACTACCATATAGTTAAGTTATTGTGAGGTGATTGATATTTCTAGGTTGTTCTTCGGGAATATAAGACCGGATTATCAATTGGTTCATGTTCACCTTGATTTATCAAAAGACGGAAAAAAAAACTTCGTAGGTATTTATGTGGGAGACAGATTTATCTATCAGAATAGACTTTTCTGTGGGAGAAAGATTTGTTTATAAAGTCTTCGAATTTGGGTCGTAGCAACTCTTAGTTGTGGGTGAGATCAGCTAAAGGAATCAAGTGCGTAGAGTCCTGCTGGGATTCAGAGACGTAAGGAACGCGACTGTACCCTGATCAGTGTGAGATTGGTTAAGGCTCAACTACACTCCAGTCTAAAGTTAACTTATAGTAGGCTAGAGTCTGTAGCGGATTAATAAAATGTGGTGTTCAAATCTGGACTAGGTCCCAGGTTTTTTATGCATTTGCGGTTTCCTCATTAACAAAACTTATGATGTCTGTGTTATTTCTTTTCCACATTATATTTGTTTATATAATTGAAATATCACAGGTTGTGCGTAGTTCAATCAATTGGTAAATCCAACCTTTAGTTGTTGATTGAAATTGATTGACACTTGAACATTGGTCTTTGGTACCGTTCAAGTTGTTTCTCATAATAATCAGGCTCACGGATTCCTATCTGTTTGATTTGCTGATTACATTAAGAAATAGAGATATAACTCTTGGATGTATTTTCCTGTATTGAGTCTGACTATCTATTGGATTCTCTTGGAATTAAATTGGAGTTAGTCCATACAGATTGCTTAAACAAAATATTGGGTGTGGTTGTTGTACCCCCGCTTTTTCAGCGTGGCGCTGGTCTTATTGACACACCTTGCGCGCTTCTGATCAAGTACCTTCATGCATATCTTAATTCAGACATGAATCCATGTTACTCAGCTAGAATGAACATGAACGTCAAGTCAGTATTAAGAGTTCGGCTAAGAACATAGCATTAGATAAATACTCAATTGGCTTTATACTAGTGAGCAATTCATCTAGGAGCTTGAGTTTTCATGATAAAATATTAGAACACCTAGGATTATCAAAACATGCACCAACATTGTTCTGATAATTTTACATATGTATACTACTGAATTACTCAGTGGATACAGTGAATACTTTATATACATACATGCGCATATTTATTGAGTTCATCCAGGTGATGCTTGCAAATACAGTGGCATATATATAAGAAGAGAGGCATAGGGCACTCCCCAGGCTTCCAGTATATCTCCTAAATTCCTTACAGAATGCAGATACATCAAAGTATAATATTTAGAATACTGGAGCAGTAGCATCGATTTTACGGGTTTTACCCTAAGCTAAAAACCACCATCAACATTAAGTCCCCTTCTTAGCACGTAACATTGACATTGTTGCGTGGTAAGCATTAGATGGTGACAGACAAAAAAATAAATACTTGTATCTAAGTCATAGGATATTACCAGAAAGGCAGGCTTGAACTTCCTTAGCAGTCGCGCTGGTGAAGCAACTATCAATCCACAAGAGGGGAGGTGGCAGCAAGCATGTCAGGAGAGTCCATCACAGGTGGAGCGGCTTTTTAAGGCTTTCTCATGTGTGCGTACGCTAAAGGGAAACCTTATTTTCCTTCTTGGATTAGGATACCAGTTTGGCATAAAGATGCACTTGTCTTCCTTTATTTATTTAGCATAACTCTGCCATATCATGTAACTAAAAGTATGGGCGATGTTCTTTTCTGACTAAATGTATAAGTGAGATATTTCTTACGATAGCTGAGATGTGTATTGTGGCCATCGATAAAAAGGCGCTTGTAGACTAGTAATACCACTTAGAGGTATCCAAGAACTTCATCTTCTATGTAATCCGGCTTTATCATGAAGTAAGGAGTTATAAGCAGTATCAGATAGTTGTGAATAGGAGACATAGCATCGAAGTCATCATAGTTGGTAGAAGCAAGGTCAAAAACAAGAAAGTCTGGCAAGTATGGTTTTGGGCCTTGATAGTTTTCTTGATGCAGGTTGTAGCAGCATATGAGACTGGTGTATGAAATTGCCAATCTCTTCTCGTGATATTGGTCAACAATAAAGATGGATATTAAAATTGACTGATGCAGTTAGTAGCGGTAGCAGGCAGTGGATGTATCAGAATTCCAGCATGTCTTCATAGAATGAGAACAATAAAGAATCGAATGACGACGGTTCCCAAATGTCCGACGAGGGTGATGAAGATGGTAGTCAGTCAGACGTATCTGGTGAAGAGAAAAGCAACAGAGCACGATGATGATGAGTCCAACTCTTCCAACAGCTCAAAGGGTGGACAAGTAAGTTCCTACATTATTACTCTTACGTATATTCTTAGAAGTATAGTTTGAATATGAGAAAGAACCCAAACTTATGAAAAATCTCGTAATACTTCGTCATCAAAATTTCAGACATAGCACCCTTTAGTAGAATAGTTGTAGAATTCCCATACGAACTCGGATTCTGGTGATCCACTCCATGATTCTTAAGAGAAAAACATTTCCTATCTACTTACGTGTAAAAATACGGATTTCAAATTTGTTTAGGGGGTCGGTATGACCAAACGATAAGAACTCGGGAAGAATTCAGATAGAAAATATGTCAGTTTCTAGTTATAATTCCGCTCGCCTTTTGTGCTGTAATTTTTTTGACTCGCTCATCCAATTGATGTGAAATTTTAACATGTTATACTAGACAACCATACGAAACTTTTGACATGTAGCTCATGTTCATATTCCTTACTGGTTGCTCCCAGTTCTTATTTTCATAGAGGGCAGTGGAGAAACACAACTGGCAGGGTTATTGAGAATGTGTCCTTTCGTCTCTCGACTTGCTTGATTCTTCACTTAATGCTTGAATATGAGTGTCTTGTTCCATTGTAATGCTTATTCTCTAAATTCCATGATTGGCACCTTGATTTTGTGATTTGAGTTTCTAACTTTGCTGAGATGGTGTTGCAAGAGGATGATGCGGAGATAATGGTGATTGACGATGTTGAGGATGCCACCATGTTTCCTTGTCATGGGAGTAAATATGTCGTCACTTGTCTTGGACCTTCTATTAAATATGCCTATTCTTTATCATGTGCTTGTTGGAAGGTTAGTAGTAGCTGGTGGCAGTATGCTAGCAGGAGCTCAAGTGGAAGGAGAAGGTCATACTGTTAGAAATGCGTATTCATGGACCCATTACGAATTTCGAATGTCACTATAATATCTCTTCAAACTGGTGACGTCCTTGTATTTAATATTGTTGTTTTGTGTTGCTACCTATTACCTCATTGAGTAGTCGAGATGAGATGGGTGATGATGATCAAAATTGCTGCTTCTGAAAAAGTGATCACGAGCTAGGAGTATCATATGGACATGTGTGAAAACTTTGAATTTCGTATCTCTTGGTTCCGAGGAGTTGTTCGCTGCCAGGGGATTGAAGATTGGAGCAGGTATGATTCCTTCTAGTGATCTTATTAGGCAAAGAGAAGCAAATATTGATAGGATGACTCGGGAACTGAAGTTGAAGAAAGGTGCTCTACAGAAGATGGTTGAAGAAAGGTGCTCTACAGGAGATGGTGGATGCGTTTTCCCTGAAAGATGCTCTTAGCTGATTTCCCTTGAATGCTTTCATTCTTTATTCATAATACTTTTTTTAGGTGTTTTGGAAGACGAGACGTTCCTTATGGTTTGATTTGGTTCCGAACAAGTAGGTGATTGCTTTTGAAAGAATATAGATTTTTTTTTTGTGAACAAAATGATGCTTCACTTGGCTAATAGACTGAAATCCTAACTATGAATGCAAATTGGTGCAAACATGTTGGAGGAATTGCAAACATTGCAAGAAAACAAGGGAAATACTAGGGAAATGATAATATAACATTTTAGGCATTGACAGGTTTGAGCCACCTAACGTGTATTACTACTCCTTTCAGTTTGTCAGTACCAATGAGCTTATAGTAGCCACCCTGTATGACTTATGCAACTCGGTAAGGCTCCTTCTCATCTTATGGGAGACTTAGTGCAGCATGTTGAGCATTAGTAGTAATCCTTAGTACCCTATCCCCGACTTGAAAAGGATTCGGGTTCCGTACTGCTACTTGACCTCCATACTTCTTATCCTTAATCGAGACTGCTTCTAAATATTTGATAAAATATTGAAAAGGAACAGCTTCCCCTTCACATCGCCTAGTCGCAGCTAGGTTGATAATTGGATCAAGTCCCCAGTTCTTGATGAGATGAGGAATGGCCGACTGTAAAAAAAGTTATTCAATAAGACTTACTTGTGTGCGGAACCTCTGGATGTACGAACTTGCATATTCTACAGGAATTTACTTTACAACTGCTAATCGACGATACTCCGAAAGCATGTAGTCTTTAGGATACGACGGCTTGTTAGAGATTCTATGAGATGTATACATTGGTAAAGGAGACAGGCCTAGTCTAGCCTTGTTGTTATGTATCCACGAGTGTCCCAGAATCATGTTATAGTTTTGATCTTCTTTGACAATATGGAACTTAACATGCGTCTGGATATCCCCTATCTTCATTTCACGAGTGATATAGCCGTAGGAACTTTTGGACTTCCCTTCGTAGTCCCCGACTATAGTTGGACAGTGAGTAGCTTCTCGTTTTGGAATCCATGTAGCCTTCAGAGTATGGATAGTGATAATGTTGAGATCAGTGCCTGCATCAATTAGCGCCCTTCCAAACTCAGCATCTCCAAGGTAAGCAGTGGTTAAGAGTCCCCAATCACACATGCCAATCATGTCTTCCAGAAAAGGCTTAGGCTTAGGAGCAGCTTCATTAATCAAAGGTAGCCACTTGCCCGATACAACACAATTTAGAGCAGCAAAGATATCTTTACGTTGTGCCTTAGAGAAATAGAGAATTTCACATACATGTTCTATCGTTGACTGCACAGTTTTGTAGACGGAGTCCTTAGAAAGCGTAGAACAACTTCTAACAGGATGAGGGTCTCTGTGTACTCCTTTCATACCTAGTTTAAGTTCCCCTGAGTTGATTTTCTCCTTAAAGATGCATTTCACTCTGTTGCAGTCACTTGTAGGATGGTTGACAAACCTATGGAGGCGGCAGTACTTGGGATTTTCCATTTCTTGCTCTATTAGAGTACCTCTGATAGGAGGTGGCTTGATGACGCCATTTTGTATCCAGACCTCCAAGATTCTAATCACTCTTCCATTGGAAAGGGAAAATCCTGGAATGATGGGGGTCCCATTTGACCTGTGTGAAACGGGAGTCGGACGCTTAGATTGTTGATAGTCGTTCCCCGAATGCCTTCTCTTTCCACCCTCACTAGTGGTTGATTGAAGGTTGGATCTTTTATTGGAAGGATGCCTGCTTTTCTGAACATCTTTACGAGATTCTTCATTTTGGGGTGGTTCGGATCGACTGAGTAAAGCAGCAGGGGATCTCTTAGCAGCTTCCGATGCAATACGGGAATATATATTTTCCAAGAAGGATGCGTATAATGGAATCACCCTTTAATTGCAAGGACTCTGATGAGAACGTGTTAAATCCCACGATTCTTCTTTATGAGTTTGAGGAAATATCTATTGATCTTCATGAGCAGACAAGTTAGGTTGGTGATTCCCTTTCCATTCTGTGTGAGTATAAACTTCATCTTCCTTGTCAGGGATGTAAATCTTGGAAGAAGGACCACTACCATCAGTATTGATCCGAAATGAATTGCTGGTAGCATTTTCCTTAGAATGAACACATGTTGGTTCCTTCGATAGCTGATTTGTAAGGACTTTTAAAAGGGTGAATACTTCGTCCTGAACTTTGATAATAATAGCTTGATTCCTAACAATATTATTCAGGATTTTCATCAAATCGTGAATAGTTGTTGAATATTGAGAATCCATAGCCTCAACAAGGGTTTGAAATGAAATAACGGGTTCAGGAGTAATGTGAGAGGTGGTGTCGGTATTGGAGGAAGCAAAATTGGGATTAAGGGTTTCTGAACCATTCTTAAGATCAATCATTTTTAAGAAATTGAGAAAATTGAAAGGTTTTTTGGGGAATTGATTTTGCAACCGAGAGATTAATATCCCATTGTGCTCGCCAATTTGTAGTAGGGTAAAAACTGATTCTGGAAAAAAGAGTAAAAGAGGGTAGGTTGATGAAAAATGAGTCTAGACCCTAAATAAATGTACTGCACAGGAGTACTTTAGATTCGAGAGATCAATTTGTACAATTCTGGCCTAAACTAAGAAATGGTCGTTCTAGTCTTGCTTCGGTCACAAAATAAAAGAGAAGGGTTGATCTCAGGGAGGGAAGCAGAGAAGGTGTTAAAATCAGAGAGACAGGCTCTATAAGGTGTGGTTATTTATGAATTGTATCAGAATGTAGAGCTTGCTTGTAAAATGTAAGATGGTTGTTCTATGTATTCTCTGGATACTTGTGTTCATTGTTGATCGAACATATTATAAATCTATTCATATCAAGTCAACACCCTGATCTCATAGAAAGTGGGAGTTGTGGAGTAGTGAAATAGTGGAGATCGTGTGAAGGTGGTAAAACTGTGCCCCTACTATGAAGGTAGGACTGGATGGTTGTGTACCCACTTCTCATTTACTCGTTAACTGCCCGCTTTTCCTGTCACATTCTCATAATAAGTGTATTGCACACCGCATGCTGTAAACCGCCAGACCAATATCCTGATGAACATCCCCCAATTGTGACATGTTTGATGTCTTGAGTATTTTTGGTAGAGAGTGTCTCTTAGTCGTGATTTGCATGACTAAGGCGTGCATATAAGGTTAAAGCCTACTTGCTCAATTAGGCCTACCTGTATGGTAAAGTCCATTTGATATGGAGCAAGTCGTATCACGACTAATAATGAAGAGTGGAGCAAGTCCTGCATGGTAGTTGCTGAGTGGGCCCACCACCATGACATGCAAGAAGTGGTCATGAAGAGTGGAAGAATGAATACATGATTATTCCAGCAACTAACATGTATCGTGGGTCTTGTTTGTAAAACCTACATGTAAAGAAATATTTCGACCAATCACGAGCAAGCCAGGCAGCAGGTGGTCATAAGTGACAAGTCAAGTTGTATGAATGAGACTTGCCGTGAGTAATACTAAAAAAAATAGCACATGGTGCTTGTAGTTAAATAAATTATATTACATTATTTATGAGATCGATACCCTAAAAATATTGTTTGTAAACGATGCATGTAAAGCATCGTTTTCAAGCAAGCAGATCAAAAATATTCGATGCATGTAAAGCATCATTGTATAGAGCCTGCTTGAATTAGTCAAAAACTGTTAGAGCATTTCTCGGTCGAACTCGCAAGCGTTGCTATCTCAAGCTTTTTTGTCAAGTTTAGTTGCCAAAACTATAAGTCTTGATTTCTAGTCTACTTATAGCTAAGTCTCGGATTAGGACAGTAAGTGTAGTTGAGCTTTAGACTCCACGGTGTTCATCGAATGAAGACGAAGAACTACTCAAGGGAACTTGTGGAACTTCATCAACAAAAGGTATGTAGAGACTTGAACTTATCTATCACTAAAAAGTCTATCTATTATATCTCCTATTTTGAGACAAAAGTCATATTGCTATATAGACTTCAATTATACACATTTGTTATTTCGAGCCGAGTTTATCTCGCTTATCTATTTCTCGAAATATGTGTTGGTAAGCTTTTGCTTTAGCCAAGTTCATCTTTACTCGTGACGAAGGTCATATTATTTTATAACTTGAAAATCACTTTGATGAAAATAGTTTGTGGATAACAACTATTTTAACATCCTCTAAGAAAGTTTCAATGATTGAAATAAGAGTTTAGAACAAGTAACCATGTTTGGATATAAACATAGTGTGTTCTCAAATTTATGTAAAAGTCAAAATCAGGGAACCTAAAGTATGCGTACCCGTACGTGTACTGGCGGTTGTTGGAAATCTGGGAAAGTAAGCGTACCCGTACGCATACTGGCGGAAGTTTCACGTCCGTGAATTTATGCTGGAGTTTGGAAGTAAAAAACAAACTCAATCCGGGTACTTAAGTATGCGTACCCGTTTGCATACTTAAGGAGGTCACTTTCTAAAATCGGTTTGTTCATGAACTAGAACATTTATATAATAAGGAATGCAATCTTTGCAAACCGTGACTATAATGTTAATGAATTGATTCGAGTGAATCAAAATAGATTTTTCTTTGATTGTGTCTTTTATACTTCTATGAGATCTAAGCTATTGAACGACTCTCTAACTAGTTCATTTGAGTCACTTGAACTAATTATGGTAAAGATGAATAAGGTTGATATGAAAGTGCTCATATGGCTAACCATTGGTTAACTATTGTTGAACTGACTAAGTGTAGACGTTAAGGTACGGTTACTCAAACCTAAATGAAGGTACATTTCATTTGTGTATATCAAGCTAAGTTCGATCTAACAGTCTAAAGATATTAGCTTGAATCTAATAAGGTTTTCATCTAACGGTGAATATTGAATGCTTTGTTACTAAGGTAACTTAGATTGAAAACCCTGATTTGAAATCTATATAAAGGAGAACTCTAGCAACTAGGAAACCTAATCCCCACACCTTCTGTGTGATACTAGTTGTATAAGCTAGAGTCGATTCTCCTTTAACCTTAGGTTTTTCACGAAACCCTGTAGGTTAACGACTTAAAGACTTCATTGGGATTGTTAAATCAGACCCAACTATTTTCTCTGTAGTTGCGTGATCTGATCTTGCTGGTTTCTATCATGATTGAGTATAATCGTAAGATTGGCTTAAGATTTATATCTCCGATAGGAAAGATTGAAAAGTAGTCACAAACACCTTCGTCTCATCGTTTGTGATTCCGCAATATCTTGTTTCGTTAATCGATTAAGATTATTGTGGGGTGATTGATAATACTAGGCTGTTCTTCGGGAATATAAGTCCGGTTTATCGATTGATTCCTGTTCACCTTGATTTATCAAAAGACGGAACAAAACTCGTAGGTATTTCTTTGGGAGACATATTTATCTATTCCAATAGACTTTTCTTTGTGAGACAGATTTGTTTATCAAGTCTTCGACTTTGGGTCATAGCAACTCTTAGTTGTGGGTGAGATCAATTAAGGGAATCAAGTGCATAGTATCATGCTGGGATCAGAGACGTAAGGAGCACACCTGTACCTTAAATCAGTGTGAGATTGATTAGGGTTCAACTACAGTCCAGACCGAAGTGTGCTTTGTAGTAGGCTAGTGTCTGTAGCGGCTTAATACAGTGTGGTGTTCAAATATGGACTAGGTCCCGGGGTTTTCTGCATTTGCAGTTTCCTCGTTAACAAAACTTATGGTGTCTGTGTTATTTATTTTCCTCATTATATTTTATTATATAATTGAAATATCACAGGTTGTGCGTTGAATCGATCAATTGGTAAATCCAACCTTTGGTTGTTGATTGAAATTGATTGATCCTTGAACATTGGTCTTTGGTACCGTTCAAGTTATTTCTCTTGTATTCAATCAGGCTCGCAAATTTCTATTTGTTTGATTGCGGATTGAATCGAGAAATTAAGATATAACTCTTTGATATACTTTTTATTAAGATTGAGTCTGACTGTCTAGTTTATTCTCTTGAAAGTATATTGGAGTTAGTCCATACAGATTGCTAAGCGAATTATTGGGTGTGGTTGTTGTACCCCCCGCTTTTTTAATTTGTATTAAAGCAGGCAAACACGTTGAAGACCTCATAAGTCTGTGTTTATAGCAATCTGATTTTTATGGACGAGTCTATCTCTAATAACATATCAGGTTAATAACGTATCAGGTCAGAAATTACCAGATGATTTTCAAACTTGAATTCACCTGAGAGAACTGTCACATCTAAGTCAATATCTAAACATTCTCTGAATGTAGAAACTATTGATTGGGAAACACGCTTAGAAGAACAGTTGGATGAACTTTCTGATGAAGGTGATTCAGAGTATGTTAAGTTTTTGGATTCGTTGAAAATGAAGAAGATTACAACTTATCATGTCACACCTCTTCTGACTCCTCTCTGTCGTGAAAACAAGAAATTTAAAAGGATTTACAGAGGCCTTTATGGTTGGAATCGCTCTTGCGAATCGATACTCAAAGATTCTGAAGAAAACCTGAGTAGAAAGTCACTTTAATGTGATAATGTTTATCAAAAATACTTCTTGTTGGAAGAGAAACTTGCAGAAACTGAAGCAAGGATTAACTCTCAGCAAGCAAGTTTTGATGACAGAGAAAGTGCTTATCTCGCTCAATAAAAACGCCTTAAGGATGATTTAGATGCTACTCTTGTTAAAATAAAGATATTGGAAAATGACTTGAAAAAGTTCAATACTAGTTCAAGCAAATTAAACACTATGCTAGGAGCAAGTAAAAATCATCGTGATACACGAGGATTGGGCTATAAGGGAATAGATGCTCCAAGTATTAGCAAAGAGGTAAAATTTGTCAAGGCTAGTGATTCTTCTCAACAAAAGGTTTCCACTGATGGCAAAAGTGAAATACCTTCACCGGCAGTTAAAGTTCGAAAGAGCAATGTATATCAACCTCCAAAGTCAGCACATACAGATAGAGGTAAGAACATTCCTTATATTTGCCACTATTGTGGAAATAAAGGTCACCTGGAAAGGAGATGTCGTTTTCGTATAAGGAATGAGAAACTTCATGATGTTCTTGTTTGGGCATCACAAGAAGTTGTGAAACCAATATCATATGCTAAGGCTAATCCCCTTAACATTATAGGTTGTAACTTTCCAACCTTTAGGCTAAGGAATCATTGTTGTGTTAAACCTAGATTTTCCTATAAACGTCATACGAAGCCTTTTCACAATCGTAATGGTTATCAAAAGGATAACTTCGTAAAAAAGAAGACAAGATCCGATGCCCCCAATTGGAGAAAGACTAACTTGCAAAAGAATAGTCAATCTAGTTCTCTTCCGAGAATTATAGAAGAGAGTAATGGTAATAAGGTTCCGGTTGTTCCTAAACGCACTCAGAAGTGGATACCAAAGAAAGTCAATGATGTTTTGAGTGTGAAAAGGAATGATCTCCCAGAAAATTCCATGACTATGGAGAAGGCAGTATCCATGAAGTTGGAACTTAAAAAGTTCTTTGGAAAGATGGATTTGGATGTGAAAGGTTCTAAAAGCGATCTCTTTCATGATAATCCAAAAGTCACTTATGGTGAGCAAGACATTGTTCACCTCAACACAACTTGATTGTGTTGTAAGTGTATCCTCACCATGGAATGCCCTGCTATGTATACGGTGAGAGAAGCACGAGAATTGGGGCGTACATGTTGCGTTAGGTATGATTTTGAATCTTTGGTAAGACTGTATAATTCAATTGGATTCTTCTAAAAGGTATGTCTATAAACTTGAGCAAGATTTGTGTTTGTTTGAGGGTAAAAACTGATTCTCCTGTTTTTGGTAAATTTGGGTGTGTTGATGAGAAACGAATTCAAACCCTAAACAAATGCACTGCACGGGAGTACTTTTAGATTCGAGAGATCAATCTGTAAGACTCTGGCCTAAACCAAGAAATGGCCGTTCCAGATTTAATTCGGTCACAAAGTGAAGGAGAAGGGTTGATCTTAGAGAGGGAAGCGAAGAAGGTGTTTGAGATCAGAATGTTGAATTATGAAGGTGTGGCTGTTTTGTGACTTGTATCAGAATATGGTTTATGGATACTTGTGTTGTTATTGTCGAAATAGATTGAAAACCTATTTATATAAGTCATTGAGCGCACCCTGATCTCGTAGGAAGTGGAGGATTTTAAGTAATGGAGTAGTGGGGTTGTGTAAGAGGTGGTGATCATCACGTTTCCATTATGAGGGAAGAATGGTCACACCTTCACCCACTACTCTCATCGTTGTTAACCGTCCGTCATATCCTGACACTTTCTCGTAGTGGGCGCGTTGCACACCGCACGCTATAAACCGCCAGACCAATACCCCAGTGAGCATCCCCCAATTTGTGACACGTTTGATGTCTCGAGTAAATGGGTCAAGTCGTGGGACTTGCCGCACAGAATAGCACGCGGCGCTATTAGGTTAAATAAATAAGTTATTTGTGAAGACGATATTCATAAAATATCGTATGTATTCGATGCACGTAAAGCATCGCTTTTAAGCAAGAAGCTCAAAATAATCAATGTGCATGGAGCATCGTTGTTTTAGAGCTTGTCTAAATTAGTCGCAAGTCAATCGTCTTAAAAATAAGAGCGTGACTGGACAACTTTGGGCGATCGTTTGGTAGCTCTAGGGGTGAGCTACTGCTTGGTCGATCGCTCCCTGTAGGAGAGTAGCGGATGGTAGCCATTCTAAAATCCTACCGGTTGATCTAAATTAGATCTGGATCGCTCAAATCGGCTAACCAAGTTGAGTGGCAGAGACGATTTGCGGCAGTTAATTACTGCTATTGAAGTAGCGCAAAGGGCCATCTTTGGGCGATCGTTTGGGATCGCACGGGCGAGCTGTAGCTTGGTCGATCGCTCCTTACGGGAGGGGGTGGCCGGTGATCATAACGGCACACCATCGATCATCTAGTATCCGATCTAAGCCGTCCGACCAAGCTAGCGAAGTTGGACGGAAGAGATGGTTTTGCGGCAGCTGCTTGCTGTCGTTGATTTAGGGTTTGGAAGCCGTGCGGCCCACCCTAGTTTGGCTAATCGAATCAAAATGCTGGGCGCAGATTTGAACTGGCCGATCGTCCATGTGCAAAGACGGGCCGCTTGTGAGCACGCTGACATCTCCTGGGCCATCTAAAATTAGATCTAAGCCACTCGATTTGGCTGGCGAAGATGGGTGGTCATGATCGATTTGCGACAGTAGCATACTGCCACAGATATAAATTAGGGTTTTAAAACTGCCGCGTCCACCCTAGTTCGATCGAACGGTTTGATGTGTCATTGACTTCCCATGAACAAGTCGATCGACCGGGAATGAAATTGGGCTGGTGGTGAACGCATTGGCATCTCTTTAATCATGCGGGATACGATCTAGGCCGTCCGACTTGGCTGGTTAAGTTGGATGGATATGATGATTTGCGATGTATGCTGACGCAACCCAAATTAGGTCTTTGGAATAGCGTGTTCGCCCTAGTTTGGGAAAACGATTTGACGCCCTCTGGACTTGCCGCGGGCAGGTCGATTAACCAAGGGAGAAGTTGGGACGCCAATGGGTATGTTGGCGCCTTTTTGATCATTCCAAGGAAGATCTCAGCCGTCTAACTAGGCTGGCTAAGTTGGACGATCATGATGTATTTGAGACCGTTTTTGCCAGTCTTAGCTCGTTTGAGCTTATTTTTCAAATAGCGCGAACACCCATATTAGGGTTAACGTTCGAAGTGCTTGCGGGTGCACTAGATGGAATCCGTTCGGTCGGGATATTAGTGGGCCCGTCGGTGGTCATCATGATGATCACCTAGTTCCGCTAGGAGTAGGCTAGGCCTGTTGAATTGTGTGGCCGTGATCGTTTTTAAGACTGATATGGACAGTTTAGATTTTCCTTAAGGAATTTAAACGCGTTCGATCGCGCTAACTTTTAATTAAAAAGTGTGTAAACACGCTGATCTCTTTATAGAGAGTGGTGAGGCCTCCGTGAGTGTTTTCATGCAGGTCTCAATGCTGTCACTTCGGGAGATTCATGCTACTCCGCTGCGAGCGAACATTAATCGTCATGTCATGCCAATATTGAGAGTTCGGCTGGGAACATTGCATAGGAAAATACTAGGCAGGTAATGCATTAGTGAATAATGCCGGTGGAAGATAAAATTCCCAGAATAATTTGGGATTGCTGTTGCACGCACCATTCTGAGTAAATTTCATATATACAGATATATTGAATTGCTCAATACATATGTGAGCGAAGAGGCTTAAGCACTCATTGCTTTTAATTGGCTTCTGTTCCTTTGCAAGATGACAGCGCATTAAATATAGGGTTTACGATTTTAGCCCTTGAACTAAAAACCACCATCAACGGTGTTTTTATCATTTTCTTAGAGTACTTATAATGATCCATGTACCTTGCTTATCGTTCATTTCTACCTAACTTGATCTGTGTTTAAGGTTCTTAAATGTTTAGGTTTGAAAATAGCAGTTCGGGATGTTTGGACTTCATGGTACACATACCAGGTATGCATACCATCATTTAAAATCAAAATCCAGGGATTTTAGTAGGCATACCCGTTTGCATACTGCTCCAGGTCATGAAATTTTGTTTGCAAACTGGTATGCGTACTTGCCCGTAGACGTCGATATTCAATAAACTTGTTTTGGCCGTAACTTCTTCGTCCGAACTCAGAATGACCTCATTCTTTTTGCATTCTATTCATCTTTGAATTCTCTTCAAAATGGAGATGATAAATCTTGAATTTAAATGAGTTAAGATTGGTCTTTGTCCCGTCTCTTGTTTTTGAGTGTTTTGCTCCATTTCGTCGCACTTGTTCCACTTCTCTTGGACTCGGGCACTTGGATTCTTGGAGTAATTCTCTTCTAAGCTCATTTGTAGCTTTTACAAGAATGATGTTGGTGAATCACAAAGAAGGAAGTTCAAGAATGGGCAGTAGTACGCATTGCTATGGGATTCTTGAATGTTCACAATTCTCTCATGTGAACTATGATGCATGGTCTTTAATGATTTTGTATGTTCTTATTTGTTAATAAAATCTTTTTATACGCCTTTGGTAGCTATTCTTGGTGTAAATCCATGCGGAAAAGATTGATTCTACCTTTTAAGGGCAAAGATTGTTTTTGCAGTATTAATCTTTATGGTTTTATATATTGCAACTTGTTATGGGATATGTGTGTTTGCGTCCATGAACTATGATTGTCCCATACGTGGTCAAAAGTTAAGTCTTTCATATGTCAGTATGCAAGTATTGATATAAGATTGAATGAACTTTTGACAAACAAAACTTAAGCCTATTATGTCATTATGCAAATATTGATGGAAGATATGATGAACTTTTGTTTACAAAGATTAAAGTCTATTATATGTCATTGTGCAAATAGTGATGAAAAATAGAATGAATCTTTGTTTATTCCGCAGTATTGATGTTCCCTGATCCATATCGTTATGTAAATACTGTGCGGCTTTGTAAGTTTTCTTATGAGAGCATTTCCGATTAATTTAATCATGGGTTCTCTTGTGGTTAACTTAATTGAGATTTTTTGATACATATTCATGTTTTCGTGTGATTTGTTAATGTCCAAAGAAATGATTCTTTTCTTGTAAAAGTAAGGTCGCTCTTGTTATTCTTTCGGGAATGACATTTTATGGGGGAGAGTTCTTAATTGAACTTGTGCTTAATTACCAAATCTTTGTGGGGAGTGCGGATGTGGAATATTATAGGGGTTATCTTGTAACTTTATAAACTCCTTGATGAATGCATTTAGTTTCAGCTATATGATTGCATTTAAAAAGTTGATATGTGCTTTTCTTTTGGTCACGAAGTATCTCTATGGAAATTTCATTAGGATCTCACTAATTTTCGTACCCTTGCCAATTTTATTGAAAAAAAGGGGGAGAATTAATGTGTAGTTCACACTACAACTACATATGGTTTTCGGATCATTATGTAAGGGGGAGTGGTTTTCATGTGAGATGAAGTATTGACTAAGGGGGAGTGATACATATCACCATAGTATTGTTGTCAAAGTTGTGATACAATTTAACTTTGATGTTGTGTAATAATACTATTACACTGTATAACAATGATTGAGAGCTATTGTTTTCTCATTATTATAGCTGCGGATCTTCAACAACGTTTATGCTGAGTTGAACACGTTTAGAATCATTGGAGTATTTGGAAGTGACGAAGATTTCAAGTAATGTTGAAGAACCAAAGAGATCAAGCATTTGGAAGAGAAGCTACAAAATTTATTTATTTTGTATTCCATATGTATTTGATAGTTTTGTCACTAAAATTGAAAAAGGGGGAGATTGTTAGAGCATAGCTCAGTCGAACTCGCAAGCGTTGCTATCTCAAGCTTGTTTGCCAAGTTTAGTTGCCAAAACAGTAAGTCTTGATTTCTAGTCTACTTATAGCTAAGTCTCAGATTAGGACAATAAGTGTAGTTGAGCTTTAGAGTCCACGACGTTCATCGAATGAAGACGAAGAACTACTCAAGGGAACTTGTGGAACTTCATCAACAAAAGGTATGTGGAGACTTGAACTTATCTATCACTCAAAAGTCTATCTATTCTATCTCCTATTTTGAGACAAAAGTCGTATTGCTATATAGACTTCAATTATACACATTTGCTATTTCGAGCCGAGTTTATCTCGCTTATCTATTTATCAAAATATGTGTTGGTAAGCTTTTGCTTTAGCCAAGTTCATCTTTACTCGTGACGAAATTCATATTATTTCAATAACTTGAAAATCGCTTTGATGAAAATAGTTTGTGGATAACAACTATTTTAACATCCTCTAAGAAAGTTTCAATGATTGAAATGAGATTTTACAACAAGTAACCATGTTTGGACATAAACATTGTGTGTTCTCACATTTGTGTAAAAGTCAAAAACCGGGAACCTAAAGTATGTGTACCCGTATGTGTACTGGCGGTTGTTGGAAATACGGTAAGTATGCATACCCGTACGCATACTGGCGGAAGTTTCACGTTCATGAATTTCTGCTGGAGTTTGGAAGTAAAAAACAAACTCAATCCGGGTACTTAAGTATGCGTACCCGTTTGCATACTTAAAGAGGTTACTTTCTAAAATCGGTTTATTAATGAACTAAAACATTTATATAATAAAGAATGCAATCTTTGCAAACCGTGGCTATAATGTTCATGAATTGATTCGAGTGAAACAAAATCGATTTTGCTTCGATAGTGTATTGTATACTTCTATGAGATCTAAGCAATTGAACAACTCTCTAACTAGTTCATTTGAGTCATTTGAACTAGTTATGGTAAAGATGAATAAGGTTGATATGAAAGTGCTCATATGGCTAACCATTGGTTAACTATTGTTGAACCGACTAAGTGTACACGTTTAGGTATGGTTACTCAAACCTAAATGAAGGTACATTTCTTTTGTGTATAACAAGCTAAGTTCGATCTAACGGTTGAAATATATTAGCTTGAATATAATCAGGTCTTCATCTAACGGTGAATATTGAATGCTTTGTTACCAAGGTAACTTAGATTGCAAACCCTGATTTGAAATCTATATAAAGGAGAACTCTAGCAACTGGGAAACCTAATCCCCACACCTTCTGTGTGATACTAGTTATATAAGCTAGAGTCGATTCTCCTTTAACCTTAGGTTTTTCACGAAACCCTGTAGGTTAACGACTTAAAGACTTCATTGGAATTGTTAAATCAGACCCAACTATTTTCTCTGTAGTTGCGCGATCTGATCTTCCTGGTTTCTATCATGATTGAGTATAATCGTAAGATTGGCTTGAGATTTATATCTCCGATAGGCAAGATTGAAAAGTAGTCACAAACACCTTCGTCTCATCGTTTGTGATTCCACGATATCTTTTTTCGTTAATCCATTAAGATTATTGTGAGGTGATTGATAATACTAGGATGTTCTTCGGGAATATAAGTCCTGGTTATCGACTGGTTCCTATTCACCTTGATTTATCAAAAGACGGAACAAAACTCGTAGGTATTTCTGTGGGAGACATATTTATCTATTCGAATAGACTTTTCTGTGTGAGACAGATTTGTTTATCAAATCTTCGACTTTGGGTCGTACCAACTCTTAGTTGTGGGTGAGATCATCTAAGGGAATCAAGTGCATAGTATCTTGCTGGGATCAGAGACGTAAGGAGCGCAACTGTACCTTGAATCAGTGTGAGATTGATTAGGGTTCAACTACAGTCTAGACCGAAGTTTGCTTTATAGTAGGCTAGTGTCTGTAGCGGCTTAATACAGTGTGGTTTTCAAATCTGGACTAGATCCCGGGGTTTTTCTGCATTTGCAGTTTCCTCGTTAACAAAACTTCTGGTGTCTGTGTTATTTCTTTTCCGCATTATATTTTGTTATATAATTGAAATATCACAGGTTGTGCGTTGAATCGATCAATTGGTAAATCCAACCTTTGGTTGTTGATTGAAATTGATTGATCCTTGAACATTGGTCTCTGGTACCGTTCAAGTTATTTCTCTTGTATTCAATCAGGCTCGCAAATTCCTATTTGTTTGATTGCGGATTGAATCGAGAAATTGAGATATAACTCTTTGATATACTTTTTATTAAGATTGAGTCTGACTGTCTAGTTGATTATCTTGAAAGTATATTGGAGTTATTCCATACAGATTCCTAAGCGAAATATTGGGTGTGATTGTTATACCCCCACTTTTTCACAAACTCCATAGCTTTAAAGGTGGCATGACCGCCCCTTTTTGGCCGGCCATTGGTGTTTGTGCATGTATGCCACGGACTACGTGATTGGTCAATTGAGAAGAAGTACGACTGGTAGCAATCACGGCACCTCATTGGTCGCCTAAATTTTAATCTAAGCTGGATGAATTGGCCGGCTAAGTTGGACGACTAGGATTGAAATGCGACATCTAAGGGTCGTTGTTGACCTAATTGAGACGCTTCCTAACCGCGACCAGCTTTCTTTGGTTTGTGATTCAGAGCCGAGCAGGTAGGTTGTGGGCATTTTGATTGGTTAAAATAGTAGGAGGGTGTTAGGTGATCACCATAAAGCTTGCTTGGTCATGCCAGGATGGAGCCAAGCTTGTTAAATCGACCGTCCAAGTCATGTGGTCATGATCGTTTTGCTACTGACTTGGACGACCTAGATTTAATTCTTTATATTAAAAAGCAGCTCGACTAGCCTACTTTGGCCAACAATTTGGAACGGAGCAGGTAAGTTAGGAGCGATGCGATTGGTCGAGGCAATAGATGGGTGGTCGGTCATCACAACAACACCATATATGCCGAGCATGTAAGAGTTTAGGTTAGTTAATTGAGCCGGCCAAGTCGTGTGGTCGTGATCAATTTGTGACTGACTTGGGCGACCAAGATCTATTTCTTAAGGAATTAAACACTTCGACCAGCCTACTTCTGTTAACAATTTAAATCGGAGCTTGTAGCATTTAAGCAATGTGATTGGCCGGTAGGAAAGAGAAGCACGTGGATGCCAACATGGAGCAAGGCCGGTCGGCCATAGAAGGCGCGAGCTAGGACAAACCGGACGGTGCTCCATAGGTCAGTCACGGTTTCTTATTTGTTTATTTTTCCCACTTATATTAGGATTTTACTCCTATTATCTTTATGATGGGTCAATACCTAGCTTGCCTAGGTTTAGTCTCGACCAATAGGAATCAAGATATCGTGCATGCTCCATTTTTAGGGAAAAAACCCAATTTTGTGAGTTGACACAAAATTAGGTCAAAAACTGAATTTTGTGTATTGACACAAAATTAATCAAGTTAGGTGAATTTTGTATGTTAACATAAAATCACTTCACTCTTATGAGTAGCATGGCGCTGGTCATATTGACACAGCTTGCGTGCTTCTGATCAAGTACCTTTATGCATATCTTAATTCAGACAAGAATCCATGTTACTCAGCTAATAATGAACATGAACGTCAAGTCAGTAGTAAGAGTTTAGCTAGGAACATAGAATTAGATAAATAATTAATTTCCTTTATACTAGTGAGCAATTCATCCAGGAGCTTGAGTTTTCATGATAAAATATTAGAACACCTGGGATTATTACAACATGCACCAATACTGTTCTGATAATTTTACATATGTATACTACTGAATTACTCAGTAGATACAGTGAATAATTTATATACATATATGCGCATATTTATTGAGTTCATCCAGGTGAAGCTTGCAAATACAGCCGCATATATATATAAGAAGAGAGGCATAGGCACTCCCCAGGCTTCCAGTATATCTCCTTGTTGATAGTGGTTTTTAGTTCAGGACTAAAATTGTAAAACCCTGCATTTAATGTACCGTCATTCTGCAAAGAGACGGAGCCATGTAAAAGTTATGAGTGCCCAATCTCTTCACTCGCGCATTTATTGAGCAATTCAATATGTTTACCTGAAATTTATCCAGAATGGTGCATGTAGCTGCAATCCCAGATATTCTGTAAATTTCGACACCCTACCTGTATTATTCATTAATATAGGACTCACTGAATACTTTATGTGCTGTGTTCCACGGCTGAACCCTTAATATTGATATGACATGACAATTAGTGTTCACTCGCAACTGAGTAGCATAAATTTCCCGAAGTATCAAGGTTGAGGTTTGCATAAAAGTACTCGGTCATAAAGCATGCTGCTCTCTGCCAATAAATAACTCTGTGTCAACACACATAATCCAATCAATTTTGTGATAATTCACAAGATTCAATATCAACCTAATTAATTTGCAAAAATTAGGTTTTTTTTTTGCGCCCTGTGCAGTATCTCAGACCTCGCTGGTCGAAACTAAACCTAGGCAAACTAGGCAATTGATCCGCCACAGATTAGTAGGTGCAAAGTCCTACCCAAAATCAGAAAACAAGGAATAAAAGAGGAGCCGTGGAAAATAGGAGAAGCAACAACGGGAGGTGTGGTCGTGCCATAGGCCAGCCGGCGCCACCTGCAGATGGACACGCCCCCATGCTGCTTGCCGGCCCTCCTTTTTCTCATCGACCAATCAGGTCGCTTTAAATCCGCCACATGCACATGAGATGTGGTCGGGCCAATACTTGCCGGCCCCCTTTCCTATCGGCCAATCAGGTCGCTTTAAATGCGCCACACGCACTAGAGATGTGGCCACGCCCTATGTTTGGCCGGCCCCTTTTCTATTGACCAATCAAGACGTTCTAAACCCGCCACACGCATAAAAAGGCCAAACCATGCCAAACGTGCACCAAGCCAACATGCTAATCGGCATGCCAAACATGCTAATTGGCATGCCAACCTGCCACTCCGCCGCAGTAACATGCCAATGTGCCACAAATGGCGCAGCTATGTGCTAACTCACTTTCTGTTCATGGCCAATGCCATAACGGACTTTAATCAGGGTATTCTAATCAGAAGCACGACTTTTGCTTTAGCAGCACTAGTCGAAACCCAAATTTCCAGTCGTGGCCCAAATTACGTCACTTTGGCCCCACAACATGTCACGAGCCATGCGGGACCCAGGAAACCCTGAAAATGGCGTCATGCTATGGCCACCCATGGCTATCTTTGCGCCTATGCTCGTTCCCACATTATGGCCTTATATAAATTCCTTTGACGCAGCCATGGTACCATCTGCACAAAGAGTGTCACCGCGCCACGGCCACATGCCACACGCGCTAATTAGGGTTTTGGCATGTTAAACCCTAATTTAAGTAAGGTTGCTACGCCAACCATGCCAAATAATGCTACCTAGGGCATTAAGTTTGATATGGCAACTAGAGCCAATATTGCCAAGCCATATTTGGATCAACACCAATATGCCAAGATATAATGACCGCGGCTACGCCATGCGCTATTCGCGCCACTATGCCACTTGCATGTGTCAATCGTGCCACCATGCCACTGGCGCCACTATGCCATCACCAGGTGCCAATGGAATGTGGCCATAATCAACGGCCACCTTCTCTCATGAATTACAATCTCATACGTCCAAATTCGCCACGGAATTGACTAGCCTATGGTAAGTCTTAAGTGACTAACCAAGACTAACCTAATAGCGTCACACGCCATTCTCCTGAGGCAAGTCTCCTGACTTACTTGCTACACATGGCTATCCGCCACCTAGTTGGCGTACAATTAATCATAATAACTAGGTCTTGCATACGAGACCCACTCAACAATCTACTACATATTTTCCACGAAAATACTGGAGACATCAAACATGTCACAAACTGGGGGATACTCATCAGGGTATTGGTCTGGCGGTTTACAACGTGCGGCGTGCAACACGCCCATTATAAGAAAGTATCAGGAAAGCGGACAGTTAGTGGCGGCATTAAGTAGTGGGTGTAAACTAACCCGTTTCCTTAATAGTGAGGACGTGGTTTCTAGCATTTACACATTACCCCACTTCTCCATCACTCATCTACTCCCACTTCCTACGAGATCAGGGTGCGTTCAATTATGACTTGTATAAATGGGTTTCTACCTATTTCGACCAAACAAGAGAGTTTTGGTTAACAACAACACAGTATCCAGAAAAACACAAAAGAACTGATAGTTTACATTCAGCAAGCCAGTTTCACATTCTGATACAAGTCATAAATAGCCACACCTTCAGAATTAACCATTCTGGTCTCAACACCTTCTTTGCTTCCCTCCCTAAGACCAACCCTTCTCCTTCACTTTGTGACCGAAGCAAGACTGGAATGGCCATTTCTTGGTTTAGGCTAGGATTATACAGATTGATCTCTCGAATCTAAAGTACTCCCATGCAGTGCATTTGTTTAGGTCTAAATTCGTTTCTCATCAACACACCCAAATTTACCAAAACCAGAAGAAACAGTTTTTACCCCAAAACAACTGGTGACCACAGTGGGAGATTAATCTCTTTGTTGCAATATCAATTTTCAATTTCATTTTTCAATCCCGATTTAAAGATGGTAGATCTCAGGTCTGGGTCAACAGCAAATCCTTATGTTACCGGCACTGAAAATGCCCTTGGTGTCAACATTCTTTCCGGTGACGTCAATGTACCACCTGTCAGCACGATCAACACCCGTGGTGCCGCAAACTCTACCACCAACACCAGCGGCGTATGAAACGTTCCCTCGGGCGTTACAGTTCCAATCACCAGCGCCAGAGCCGCTGCCGCTACCCCCAATATTTCTTCAAGTGTGACGCCCCCGGTTGTCACCAGAGCCACTACGACTCCCCCATCAGGATGAGAGACTAGAGGAGCCATAAGAAGCCAACCCCCTATTACCATTGCTGATTTGATGGAAAGGTAGAAAGTTCTTGCTAAGGCTCAGATGGACATGGCTTCAACTCAGAAAGGGGTACTTACTTTCCTCAAGACACTAACGGAGCGGCTACCACATGAACCACGTCAACCCCAAATGGAGCCAATGAGGAGTACTTTTAATACTCCTGGCGCCAGTACCTCAGCAGGACGCGCCTTTGTAGATGAAGAGGCTCATTTTGCTCCTGAACGACCAATTGAGAGGAATCAGACATCCAATTTCATCACGCGTGAAGATTTTGAACGACTTCTTCAAAATCGAGACAAATAAAACCCGGTGGACATGCACCAGCATCAACCTCCATATCCTCCTGATGTGCAAAGAATCCCTCTTCCGAGGGGATATTCTTCTCCTCAATTCTCCCTTTATGATGGTACCGGTAATGCGCATGAACATATCTCTCGTTTTCTGGAATCTTTGGGAGAGAATGAATACAATCATGTCCTCCGTCTGAAGGAATTTTCAAAATCACTTACCGGAAGAGCGTACACCTTGTACAACAACATCGCACCAAACAACATATCCAACTGGTATGACATGGTTACAGCTTTCTACAAGAAGTATTTCTTCGTGTCTGAGCAAATCACCTTTTCAGACTTAGGAAGGATGTTTCAACGAAACAATGAACATCCAAATGATTATGTCAAGAGATTCAGAATTCAGGCACTGGATTGTCATGACCCAAACATGACTGAACAACAATTGGTGGAGTTATGCATTAACGGCATGGGTCCAATTTATCGTGCTTTGCTGGAGAATATACGCTTCCAGACATTCTATGAACTCCATGAAGATGCCAAGCGGTCAGCTACAACGGCACCGACACTATTAGAAAGGACCAGACCATCCAGGAGTGAAGATGCACGCGAAACTCGAGGAAACAGATGCCTCATCAACAAGCAATATAACACTAGCCCCTCTATAAGCGTAGTGAGTGAATGAGGAAAAAGGAAAGTTCCAACTACGGAACAACAACCTAAACGTGCAGCACCGGCATATCAGGAGGCTCCAACTCAGAAAACCGTGACTAAAACTCCTGTGAAACACCAATAAGCCGGAGAAGCTGCCCTAGACTTCCCATTTTCAATCGAGGAAGTAATTGAACTCTTGGAAGCATGGATTCAAGATGATGCTATCAAACTGCCTCCTATCAGGCGCCCGCCAACTGAAGAGTAATGGCAAATCCTAAGTATTTCCGTTACCACAGGTTCGTCCATCACCCGACCAATGAATGCAATAGGTTGAAACGCATTTTAAAGGAAAAGGTGGATGCGGGAGAACTTCAACTGGGCAACGAAGGATTTCACAGAGATCCTCTTCCAATCAGAAGATGTATGCTCTCTGGGGACTTTGTTCACAAAACCGTGCAGTCCATGATGCAGCGTGTGTGCGAAATCCTCTATTTCTCCAAAGCGCAGCGTCAAGACATATTGGCAGCCCTCAATCGCGTTGTGTCGGGAAAGCGACTTTTTTCTGTCGAAGAAGCCACTCCCAGATCCCAACCTATCTCAGGAAACACTGTTAGAAAATGCAACTGGGGACTGCTGACCACTGATTCCCTAAAGAATACCGAGTTCGATAGCACGCTGATTGACATGGCCTCCGACTTCAACATCGTCACCATCAAGACTCTGAGAGCCGCAGGAATTTCAAAGCAGGAAGCTACTCACTCCCAAATTGTGATCATAAACCCGGAAGGTGAAGCAGTAAATGCTTACGGGTACATTAACCTCGAAATCAAGGTGGAGATGCTCTAACACACGGCAAATTCCACATTATTAAAGAATATCCAAATTATGATATGGTTCTGGGGCGCTCGTGGGTGCATAACAATAAAGCAAAGTTAGGAGTATGTCCTCTGCCAGTGTCTATACCTGAAAGGATTTCCAACAAGCCATCTAACCCTGAGGATTATATGCTGCCGTACCAACAACTTGCCAATGTAACCCAATTGCCTGGAGAGAGCCCGTCAATGTTCATCCGCCGATTTCGAACACAAGTAAGTCTTATTGAACAACCCTTTCTACAACCAGTCACTTCTCCTCTCGTCCAGGCCTGGGGACTCGATCCAATTATCAACCCGGGCATCACTAGGAGATGTGAATGGAATGTTGGGCCCTTCAAGTATTTCATCAAAAGTTTGGAAGTTGTTTTAGTTAAAAATAATGAATCTAAGAATCAAGTAGCCGCGCAACATCAAAACCCATTTCAAGTTGGAGATATGGTAGTGAAAGTTGCCGCTCAGACTCATTCGTCCGATTCCACAAATGAGCCGTACCTAGTGGCAGAAGTTATTTTGGGAGGCTACTGCAAGCTCATCAACGCTGACAAGCTAGAAGGCGTAGTAATACACGCCCGGTGGCTCAAACCCTTCAAATCCTAAGGTATCACGCCGCCCTTGGCCTCAAAAATTCCTCTTAGTGTTTCCTTCAGCAATTTCCCTTTTCATGCAATATTTGTAATTCCTCCAAAATGATTGCACTGGTTGCATTCATAGTTAGGGTTTCAATTTATCGGTTAATTAAAGTATCGTTTCTTTTAAAATAAGTTTTCCTGAATCATCTCAAAGGAAAAGTACCAAGTAAATCTAAACCCTCACAAAGTCATTAACCATAAATTCGAAACCAGAAAAAATCAAACCCTACAAGAGATATCTTATATCATTCAAGAAATACTGAAGAGGGGAATATGCAAGGAAGAAGATCATCAAGCGGCAGCACGGACTCTTTCTTTCAAGAACAGCCGGCTTCAACCTTTGCCTGACGAGATTTCCTCGCTTCTCATGGCGTGTTTCCCAGTTCGTGACAGCCCACGCTTCTACATACCCAGGCGGCATGCCACGGATGCCCCAAAGTGTGTAATTTGCAAGGGAAAATCAAATAGAAGGTCAGTCAAATCCTTAACCATTATTATTATTTCCCCTGTTTTGGGTTACTATTGCCGACGCCGGCATGTGGAGACATTATTGTGGAAGTGGTCAAGGGGAGAGAACGTGACATGCCGACCAGCACTATTGGTGTACCGACTTCTCATCCCACTATTTGTGTGCTATGTCTTCCCATTTGCTGAATCGCTCTAGAAGAATGGAAGAACTTGTTTTTCGCAAAAAGGGTTTGGATTTTTTTCAGTCGGGAGATTTTGTTCATTCATCCAATCAAAGATATAAAATTATCAAAGCAGCATGAATGAAAAAAAAGAAAGATATTACTTGGTGAAGCCCTGGCTCTGGCCACATGAACGAAAGAAAACCTGGAATATTAAAACATCTACAAGCTACGAAAAGATTGTTCTTCTACGAAAGGAAATAAAAAAATGGAAAACTAGTTATCGATGTCAATGCCAAGGTCAGTGGCGCCTCCACTAGAGCCCTCTCCCACAGCTTCTCCAACACCCTCTCCCATGGCTGTTCCAGCACCCTCTCCAACGACCGCTTCAACAGCATCCTCAACAGTCGCTTTAGCCTCTCCAACAGCAACTTTGGCATCCTCTCCAGAAGCCGTTTCGGTCTCCTTCTCGTGAGCCGCACTGACATCTTTCTCAGAAATTGCTCCAACAGCCTCTTGAGGATACGCCGGTTCATCCACATCAGAGTCAAGGATTACGATACCGTTATGAACAGGGTAATCAAGCTTATTCCCACCTGGAGGTTTCTTATGCTTAACCCTTCATCACTTCAGTCGAGCAGCGAACCTTTCAGCCCTGGCACTTGGTTGCTGAGACGCTTTGTTACGTTGAGATGCCTCATTACACCAAACGCCTCATCACGCTGGGACGCTTCGGACGCTTCATCACGTCTCCACTTCTCCTCCATGTCAACCGAAGCCATGAAAGATTGAACACGCCCCCGAACAATGGTAAATGAGTGAGAGGCATACCCTGTATGGCCCGACCAGCTTCACGAAACAAAGGATCAATTTTGTTTAACACTTTCTCGAGCGCAGAAACCCTGGGTTTGTCGACTTCAAAGCTTTTTTCCGAAGGATTGGAAGAATAATCATCACTAGGAGTTACCATCATATACTGTAGAGAAGCATTATGTTTGAATCAACAACCTACATGGTAAAAGAAAACAAAAGAAAAACCGCAAAGAGATATGAAGCAATACCTGAAAAGAAGATGAATGCAATTCTGTGGTGATCGATATGGAAAGAAAGGCTCAAAGTGCTCTTTTATATTATATAAATTGATGAAACCTGAAAAAGAAAAACTCTTTACCTGCCGCATGCAAAGGCTCTAGATACGGGATATTATCTGGTTAAACGCTTATCTATCTGGGATAATTGACTCACCTGGGCTGCTGACGGCAAGAATCTCACCACAGAAGAAAGCATGAAGAGAGATGAGCAGATAAGACAAAGAATAAGCGAAAAAGTGATTCCTTTTTAAACGCGTAGCGCTTTTGGAATTTGAGTAAAAGAGGAACTCCTTCCTGGACCTTGCATAAAGATGGGAAGCTGAACCTGCAGCACAAAGGCTCCTTGGCCCAATCAAGGCACAAAAACGCCAGCCACACATAGGCCTATCGCCAAAGGTTGATCAAGATTTCCTGGTAATCCCCACATGCCTTTCCTTTTCAGTTTGTTCTCGTCTATCACCTTCTAATGCTTACCCCACAATAGTGCCACTGTTACGTGCTAAGCAGGAGACTTAATGTTGATGGTGGTTTTTAGTTCAGGGCTAAAATTGTAAAACCCTGTATTTAATGTGTCGTCATTCTGCAAAGAGACGGAGCAATGTAAAAGTTATGAGTGCCCAACCTCTTCACTCGCGCATTTATTGAGCAATTCAATATGTTTACCTGAAATTTATCCAGAATGGTGCATGTAGCAACAATCCCAGATATTCTGTGAATTTCGACACCCTACCTGTATTATTCATTAATATAGGACTCACTGAATACTTTCTGTGCTGTGTTCCACGGCTGAACCCTTAATATTGATATGACATGACAATTAGTGTTCACTCGCAACTGAGTAGCATAAATTTCCCGAAGTATCAAGGTTGAGGTTTGCATAAAAGTACTCGGTCATAAAGCATGATGCTCTCTGGCAATAAATAACTCTGTGTCAACACACAGAATCCAATCAATTTTGTGATAATTCACAAGATTCAATATCAACCTAATTAATTTGCAAAAATTAGGGGGTTTTTTGCGCCTTGCACAGTATATCAGACCCTCCTGGTCAAAACTTAACCTAGGCAAACTAGGCAACTGATCCGCCATGGATTAGTAAGTGCAAAGTCCTACCCAAAATCAGAAAACAAGGAATAAAAGAAGAGACGCGGAAAATAGGAGCAGCAACAAAGGGAGGTGTGGCCGTGCCATAGGCCAGCCGATGCCACCTGCAGATGGCCACGCCCCCATGCTGCTTGCGACCCTCCTCTTTCCCATCGACCAGTCAGGTCGCTTTAAATCCGCCACATGCACATGAGTTGTGTCCGGGCCCATACTTGCCGGCCCCCTTTCCTATCGGCCAATCAGGTCGCTTTAAATGCGCCACGCGCACTAGAGATGTTGCCACGCCCTATGTTTGGCCGACCCCTTTTCTATTGACCAATCAGGTCGTTCTAAACCTGCCACGCGCATAAAAAGGCAAAACCATGCCAAACGGCCACCAAGCCAGCATGCTAATCGGCATGACAAACGTGTCATGCCACGCCAACGTGCTAATTGGCATGCCAACCTGCCACTCCGTCGCAGTAACATGCCAATGTGCCACAAATGGCGCAGCTACGTGCTAACTCACTTTCTGTTCGTGGCCAACGCCATAACGGACTTTAATCAGGGTATTCAAATCAGAAGCACGACTTTTTCTTTAGCAGCACTAGTCGAAACCCTAATTTCTAGTCGTGGCCCAAATTACGTCACTTTGTCCCACAACATGTCACGAGCCATGCGGGACCCAGGAAACCCTAAAAATGGCGCCATGCTATGGCCACCCATGGCTATCTTTGCACCTGTGGTCGTTCCCACATTGTGGCCTTGTCATAATTCCTTTGACGCGGCCATGGCACCATCTGCACAAAGAGTGTCACTGCGCCACGGCCACATGACACACGCTCTAATTAGGGTTTTGGCATGCCAAACCCTAATTTAAGTAAGGTTGCTATGCGAACCATGCCAAATAATTCTACCTAGGGCATTAAGTTTGATATGGCAACTAGGGCCAATATTGCCAAGCCATATTTGGATTCAACACCAATATGCCAAGATATAACGACGTGGCTACGCCAGGCGCTATTTGCGCCACTATGCCACTGGCATGTGTCAATCGTGCCACCATGCCACTGGCGCCACTATGCCATCACCAGGTGCCAACGAAATGTGTCCATAATCAATGGCTACATTCTCTCATGAATTACAATCTCAGCCGTCCAAATTCGCCACGGAATTGACCGGCCTATGGTAAGTCTTAAGTGACCAACCAATACTAACCTAATAGCGTCACACACCATTCTCCTGCGGCAAGTCTCCTGACTTACTTGCCACACATGGCTATCCGCCACCTAGCTGGCGTACAATTAATCATAATAACTAGGTCTTGCATACAAGACCCACTTAGCAATCTGCTACATATTTTCCACGAAAATACTCGAGACATCAAACATGTCACAAACTGGGGGATACTCATCAGGGTATTGGTCTGGCAGTTTACAGCGTGTGGCGTGCAACACGCCCATTATAAGAAAGTGTCAGAAAAGCGGGCAGTTAGTGGCAGCAAGAAGTAGTGGGTGTAAACTAACCCGTTTCCTTCATAGTGGGGACGTGGTTTCTAGCATTTACACATTACCCCACTTCTCCATCACTCAGCTACTCCCACTTCCTACGAGATCAGGGTGTATTCAATTATGACTTGCATAAATCGGTTTCTACCTATTTCAACCAAACAAGAGAGTTTTGGTTAATAATAACACAGTATCCAGAAAAACACAAAAGAACTGATAGCTTACATTCAGCAAGCAAGTTTCACATTCTGATACAAGTCATAAATAGCCACACCTTCAGAATTAACCATTCTGGTCTCAACACCTTCTTTGCTTCCCTCCCTAAGACCAACCCTTCTCCTTCATTTTGTGACCGAAGCAAGACTGGAACGGCCATTTCTTGGTTTAGGCCAGGATTATACAGATTGATCTCTCTAATCTAAAGTACTCCCATGCAGTGCATTTGTTTAAGTCTAAATTCATTTCTCATTAACACACCCAAATTTACCAAAACCAGCAGAAACAGTTTTTACCCCAAAACACTCCTTAATTCCTTTCGGAATGCAGATACATCAAAGTATAATATTTAGAATATTGGAGCAGTAATATCGATTTTTCGGTTTTCTCCATAAGCTAAAAACCACCATCAACACCGGCTTGTCCGAACAGACATAGGCACTGTCCGTGTGTTGAAGTCATACTAGTCATTTCAACGTCCTCTCCCACACACAAAAGTGTGTTGACCCCAAGGTCATACTATGGATTGCATAAATCATATTAGTATAGAGAGCTTTTATCTTTAGTTTCTCACATGTGAGACTAAAGGTTTCTTTCACCAAAGTGAAAATGCATTAACTAGTGAATCTTTAGTGACCCTGAGGTCCTAAGTTCCAATAATACCAAAACCATCAAAACAACATGAAACTCATTTTTTCAAAATAAATTAAATTTCGATAAAAAAACAAAAAATCACATAAAAACGCAGAAAATACCTTTTTAGGCAGAGGTGTCCATGAGGTCTTGAACCTTTGCTTGTTGATCTATTACCAGAACTACGTGCTAAAGACAGCGAACACGACGTCTTGAACTGCTAGTGTTTGATGTAATTCGCGATAACAACCACGCATGATATCTCCAAGGTTGCTACCAAGCTCGTGCCGTTGTGTCCAATTTGGCCCTGGACATATCCTGTTTCTTCGAATGTGATAAGCACGTAAGTGCGACACATTTACGCCCATAACTACATTATTTAGGACTCGTTATTTTGCTAATAAGATTGTTTTGAGTTATTTGTAGGAAATAAAAGCAAATCTGGTCATCCGAAGATAAATGACGAATATGAAACTAAAACGTTGTTGGCGTAAATTTACGTATAACATGGACAAAATTGGGTTTCCAAAGGCGGACGCATTAGTTCTTGAAGCATCCGCTACACTTCCAAATTCAATATCCAAGATTGTTTCCTTAGTGGCACACCTCCACCGGGTAATGACATGCTGAAGAAAAATATATGGGGATAATTAATTGCTCTTAATTTATTAATGAGAACAGATTGTGATTGTTAAGAGGGAATCAGTATTCAATGTGAAAAGATTTTTCAAGCTTGTGTATGGCATGACAATATATTCATTAAGTATTATGGGATCCATATGCATGCAACTCTCACCCGGAAAAGGAAAGAAAATAAAGAAATGAAGTGGTATTATGGAAAAGGGAAGAAAATAAAGAAATGAAGTAATATTATTTTACTTACCATTATTAGTGGGAGTGAGTTATATCAAATGTGGGCATGAGATTGTGAATATTGTTGATGGTGGTTTTCAGTGTAGGGCTAAAATTGTGAAACCCTGTTTTTAATGCGCTGTCATCCTACAAAGGAACGGAGCCATTTAAAAAGTAATGAGTGTCCATACCTCTTTACTTACATATGTATTGAGCAATTCGACATATTTATGAAATTTATCCAGAATGGTGCATGAAGCAACAATCCCATATATTTTGTAAATTTTAACCTACTGCATTATTCACTGATGCATTGACCTGCCTAGTATTTTCCTAAGCAATGTTCCCAGCCGAACTCTCAATATTGGCATGACATGACGATTAATGTTCACTCGCAGCGGAGTAGCATGAATCTCCCGAAGTGTCAGTATTGAGACCTGCAATAAAACACTCACATAGGCTACACCACCCTCTGACAAAGAGATCAGCGTGTTTACACACTTTTTAATTAAAAGTTAGCGCGATTGAACGCGTTTAAATTCCTTAAGGAAAATCTAGACTGTCCATGTCAGTCTTTAAAAAATGATCACGGCCACACGATTTGGCCACGCAATTCAACAAGCCTAATATACTCCTAGAGGAACTAGGCGATCATCATGACGACCTTCGACGGGCCCACTAGCATCCCAGCCGATCGGATTCCTTTTATCTCACCCGCAATGCCTCCAAATGATTAACCAAACATGGGTGATCGCGTTGTTGAAAGAAAACTCAAACTAGCTAAGACCGACCATAACGGTCTGAAGTTCATCACGTCCACCCAACTTAGCTAGCCTAGTTGGATGGTCTAGATCTTCCTCCGAGTAATCAAAGAGGTGTTGACGCGTTCACCGGTGACCCAACTTCATGCCTGGTTGATCGAACTACACATAACAATCAAAGAGCGCGTAAAACCGTTTTCCCAAAGTAGGGCACGCGCACTCCTTAAACCCTAAATTGAGTCAGCGGCATTACACAACTGTCGTAAATTGATCGTGACCGCCCATCTTCGCCAGCCTAGTCGGACGACCTAGATCCAATTTCAGGCGGCCAATGAAACGCTGGCAAGCTCGCAGGCAACCCATCTTTATGTATACTCAATCGACTTGTCCAAACCAGTGACAAACACCCCAAACCGTTTGGCCAAAGGTAGGTTGGACACACGGCTCTAAACCCTAGAAATCAATCAGGGGGAATGAACAACTGCCGCAAATCATCTCGTCCATCCAACTTCGCTAGCCTAGTCGGATGGTTTAGATTTATTTTCAGGAGGCCAATAGGGTGACGCTGTGATCATCGTCCACCCCTCCTCCACAGGGAGCGATCGACCGATTGGTAGCTCACCCATAGGGTTCTCAAACGATCACCCAAAGGTGGCCGGTCACGCTACCTTTTTTAAGACGTTCAATTCGCGACTAATTTGAACGAACACTAAAACAACGATGTTTCCTGCACATCGATTATTTTCAGCTGCTTGTTTAAAAGTGATGTTCTATAAATATTGATTTCACAAATAATTTTATTATTTGACCTTAAAGCACTACGTGCTGCTTTTAGCGACGAGTCTCACGACTTGACCCATTAACTCGAGACATCAAACATGTCACAAACTTGAGGATTCTTACTGGGGTATTGGTCTGGCGGTTTACAGCGTGCAGTGTGCAACGCGCCCATTACGAGAAAGTGTCAGGAAAGGACGGATGGTTAACAGCAATGGGAGTAGTGGGTGAAAGTGTGACCAGTTTTCCCTCGTAATGGAAATGTGGTGATCACCACTTTTTACACAACCCCACTTCTCCACTACTTAACTGCCTCCACTTCCTACGAGATCAGGGGTGCGCTCAATTACTTGTATAAATAGGATTTCAACCTATTTCAACACAAGTGTTATCAACACAAGTATCCAGAAAACACCGTGAACTGATAGCTTACATTCTGCAAGCCAGTTCTACATTCTGATACAAGTCATAAAACAGCCACACCTTCATAATTCAACATTCTGATCTCAACACCTTCTTCGCTTCCCTCCCTAAGATCAACCCTTCTCCTTCACTTTGTGACCGAATTGAATCTGGAACGGCCATTTCTTGGTTTAGGCCAGAGTCTTACAGATTGATCTCTCAACTTAAAAGTAATCATGTGCAGTACATTTGTTTAGGGTTTGAATTCGTTTCTCATCAACACACCCAAATTTACCAAAAACAGCAGATTCAGTTTTTACCCCAAAACAACTGGCGACCACAGTGGGAGATTAATCTCTTGGTTGCAAGAAATCAATTTCAATCTTCATTTCAATCTAGAACGGGTAGATCTTTGTTCAAAACTCAGCCATTAATTCGATCTCATTTCAATCACCAATCCTAACTTCCGCTCTGTGATGTATCCCCACCAGCCAAATTATCCGAAGGTCACAGATGATCGAAACCCAATCACCATGGAAGGCATGGCTAGGATATTAGAGGATGTCCTCACAAATCAAGCTGATATCGCCGAACGGAAAAATGAGATACTTTGTCTCTTAAGGAGTATAGCAAACCGGTTGTGGAAGGAGTCGGCAAGCATTTATCCGGGGAACACCATCAATGTTAAAGACAACACCAAAAATGTTGAATCTTTACCTGAAGTTTGCGCCCCTGCCAACAACGATGCAGGCAGAATACGTAGCCACATTGGACATGAACAGAAAGGAAACAATCAACAAAATCCAGCCAACAACAAAGAGCCGAAACAGTTTCACAGGGGAAGGGACTCGCCAGGAGTGTCACAATACCTGCAGGATAAGGGTAAGGAACCGGCTTATGAAGCTTTGTTGGAAAATCTGTATCTCAAGACCCTCGCATAAGTTCAGAGAGTTGTGCAACAATCCACAACCACGACCGCTCTAACTCTACCAAACAAAGAAGCGCCTGAAGAAGGGGAAATTTACCAAGGCCTCCATGAAGACAAGAACTGCACAAATGAACGGTACTCGATTTAACCACATCATAGTGCTATTGTCACCGATGCAGGGTCCTCAAAAGAGGTTGTACTTCAGCAAAACCGCCAAGCTAAGCGATCCGCGTCTATATCGATGCACACTCACGTCTCAACTCCGCTCTTAAAACGAGCTTCGTACCGAAGCCCACAAGAGTTCTCTCAACAACAACCGCTAACACGAGAGAAACCAGACTCAAGATACCCGCCCTTCCCATTTCCAATGAGGAAGGTTCTGGAGTTACTAGAAGTTTGGGTGCAAGACGGGGTAGTTCAACTACCTCTTGTATGGCGTCCGCCAACTGATCGGGAGATGATAGATCCGAGATATTGCCATTACCACAGGTTCATCCATCACCCTACCAGTGAATGCAACGGCCTAAAACGAATTGTCCAGGATAAAATTAATTCAGGGGAGTTGCGTCTATGAACTAGAAATCTTCCCTTTCTCCACAAGTCAACATATGTAGTTTCACAGAAGAGATCAAATCAACTGGACACTTTTTAGAGGCGTGTTGCAACAACTTGGATCACAACTTGGATTTTAAGCAATTATCCGGTAGAACCCAGTTTCGTTTGTTGGAACCTCGTCAACAATTTAGTTTCCTTAAACAATTATTTGCACAAAAGATCTCTTGGAAATTTGCTGGGGACTCGATGCACGCGTCCCATTTCGAGAATGAAGTCAATATCGTTCTCAATCTCCATGTTATATTTTCTTCTACATGTTTTCCTTTTCGTGCAATGTTTGCAATTTTTCATGCAACTTCCCTAGGTTGTATTACTTACATTCAAAAATTAGAATTTGTAGTCGACCCAAGCATAATTTCTTTCAGAAAACTACTCATGAATTATCCCAAAAAAAAAATTCAAATATTTTCATAAAAAACAATCATTTGCTAGTCCAAAACCAGAAAATAAAATCATGAAAGGAATTCCTCACGTCACTCAAAGACACCTAAAAGGAAAAAAATAAAAGAGAAAACATAAAGTATTCAAGGGAAATTGTCCAACAATGGCTCATTCTTCTTGGCGAAAGCATCCTTCATATTTTAGAGAGCGGTCTGCTTCAACTTCAACTCCTGGGATAACTTCTCAACTTCTGCCTCCCGTTGGTTAATAGAATCTGCGGAAGGAACTTCAGTCATTTCAGTTTGCAGTTTTTGTATTTTGGAAAATCCTTCACAGAACCAGGAGGCGTTGAACTCAAAGTTCACAAATATATCTCGGTGAAACTCTCAGTTTTGAACTACGTCCTCAGAAAAGGCGCACCCAGTCGTGCTGCACATGTCATGAATGGAAGATAAAGCTTCCTCGACACGTTTAACCAACGAGAAGTGACTTTTAATCTTCTTAGTCATAGCAATGTTCACGTGCTTCTTCCATATCTTGGTATACAACTCCGCATACTTAGCCGGCACGCTGAATCCTCCAACCAACACGTGGTCTGTGAAGGGGACATCAAAAGGGGGATCGAAAGTGGCTCCAACAACGGGATGCACAACTAATGCTGTATCATTCCCGAGAGGTTCTTTAGAGGCGATCACATCTACATCCATGGACGCAACGTCTTCATTCCCATCAGGAGGGGCATCATCATCATCCATCTCTGCCTCAAGATTATTTTTCGTTACGGTTTCGACCTGCAATATCACTGGTCAATGTTTGTTTCACATCAAGGGATGAATTATTTTCAGAAAATGTATAGAAGACATACCAGCTCATCTTCCGGCTCGCTAGAATGACCAAACTCTCTACTACGCTTAGAAGTGCTTCCTTCATCACCGTCGGAGCTTGAATCTCGTTCATCCTCAGCTTCCTCTTCGATAGACTCAGTATCACCAGATTTCTCTTCTGAAGGCGCTGTGTTGTAGCTGCGTGCGAGTCTAGCAAAAGCATTCACATTCCCGAAACCCTGATTTTTTTTAAAAGAGGGAGATTTATAATGAGGCTGGTTCAAAATGATTAAAATCAGCTGGTTAATAGAAATCACATATGTGCCTGCATATTGGAAGAATTAAAAATTACCGGAGCTGTTAAAATCGTTCGAATGTCGTCTGCACGCGTCTTGGACCTCGCATCTTTCTCCTGTGGACTGGCCCTAGTCCGTTTGCCCGAAGGAAGCAGCTTCAACAGCTTGTGTCGTTTCAAAGTCTCAAGAGAAGGCTTGTCACGCGGAACTGTCACAATTTCTTCCACGATTTTCTGAAAAGATAAGAGCTCTTCTCCCCAGAATTCCTTGTACTTATCAGTCACCATTGGTTTTCTTCCTAGGAGCAAGAAGGGAAGGCTCATCTTTGTGGCGAAGAGGCTAGCATCAAACACAAATGGAAAAGCTCAGCTGAAGGCGTGGACGTGCGACAAAACGGGACACCCTGATCAAATCCCATATGACGGGCGGCCCTGTCAATGTTATACGGAACTACAGTAAATGATCCATTAAAGAAAGACGGAATATATCCCGGCGTGCAGCTTCGCATAAATATGATCTCTTCAAAACTCATATCCGTTCCGTCAGTATACAACACTATATCAGGATCGGCGGCAAAGGTTTTTGGCTGAACTACAGAGGAATGAACCGGTGCCCACGGACGAAAATCTATGGCATGCACGTTGTCGAAAAAATTGATAAGCTTTAACCCAGGCTTTGGGCGCCTCTTCTGCCAACGGAGTATTCTGGAACCTTCATATAAACTGGAGAACGAAGCTACATGGACATGAGCATAACCTTTAAAGTGCTCCCATAAGCATGCTTGGAGAAAAGCAATATGGAGATGCGACTCCACCTTCATATATCCATTGGAAGCATACATGTCCGCTGCCAGAGAATCCAGATGAGAGTACAAAGACCCAAGGAACAAGCTTCCTATGGGAGGACTACGCCTTTCGCCAGTTTAATAGCAAACATAACGAGCTTCCGTCTTATAGTCTTCTTACCAGAGCCATCATCAAAAACGTTTCTGGACATCCACAAGGATAAAAACGTGGCAACACTGAGTACATCATCCAACACTTGGCCTACTTTCGGTTTCGTAGGAAACCATTCAGACACCCACCAAGTATAAAAGCATTTTTCATCATTTTTATTCTGGTCATATCCCTCCGCCTTATTCACTAGAGTGGCGAACATCACTTCTTCTTCAGCGAACAACTCAAAATCAAGATTCCCCACAACTGGAAGACTTAGCAGAACGGCTACACTTTCCAAAGTGATGGTCATTTCTCCCCATCTACATATGGCCGTGTGCGTGGAAGGACACCATCGAGAAATGAAAGTGATCAAACCTGCAGCATATTTCCTAATGCGAAGTGTTGCAGACGCCATGACAGCTTCAACAACTTGTGCTTTAGTCAGGTTATTTTTGATGCGTTCATTGCTCAACATATGCCTCATCCATCCTTCATAAGAGCGCAACGGATTATGGCAAATTTTGAAATCAATAGGAGAAGCTCGATACTCTGTCTTTTGGAGACAGAACCTCATCACACGCACTGGAGAAACTGACGGAGCAGCCTCTTCATTCTCTGAACTTGTGAGGAGGGTTATCTTATGACCAGGATGAGTCCTAACATTCGGATAAGTCACGACAAAGAGCTCATCATTTATGTTTGGCATATCTTTGGAATTGTTAGCGCTCCTCCGCTTAGTGGCATAAATATTTCCAGGTGACATCTTAACGAAAATTCCTTACGTTCACTTTCAAATAACTACAATGAACAAGATAAGGAAGGGTCACTACTTCGAGAAGAATCATACATACAAGTTTTATCAAAATTTGTTATAGTCACCAATGTTCGAATTCACATGAGGAGACATGGAGCTAAATGTGCTAACAACAAAATTTTCTATTTCTACTGGAGGGTTTTCTCTTAGCCGCAATATGTCATGAGGACTGGGGACTTACGCCCACAGTCGGGTCGAATAGGGTCTTCACGGGTAGTATACCAATAGCCAAAACCAATAGTTAGGTTTTCAAAAGGGAGCAAACAGCGGCACTCACTTATGATTCTTTGCGGTGGTTTTAGTAATGCCGATTACTTTGTTATTGATGCTACTATCAAAGCTCACTACAACATTGCCAACAAAGAGGTATCATCCATGTGGGGATAAGTTTTCAAGTTCATGAAAGCTACACCTAAGGCTAGGATTCACATCCGCATATACAAAAAAAAAACGAAGAAGAGAAGGAAGAAGCACTTACCTTACTGATCGTGGACGTTTGACGGCGGAATGGCTAACAGCAGCGACGAGGGAACGCTAGCGCCCACAAACAGAATACGAGCGAGTGAATAAAAAAAAAATAGGGTCGACACCCTTTTATACTAGTACGTTTTGCGGAATCCGGATGAAAGAAGGATTCCTTCTTTGGCTCGAACACGAAGAAAGGCAGTCGGGCCCGCCGATACTCCATGGCCGCGTCGATGCCGTTCACAGCAAGGTCCTATTGTTGGTAGTTGATCGAACTCCTCCGGGTAAACCTCATCTCTTTTGTCTCTTTTGCGTTTTGTATATCACCATCTAATGCTTACCCCGCAATAGTGTCACTATTACGTGCTAAGCAGGGGACTTAATGTTGATGGTGGGTTTCAGTGCAGTGCTAAAATTGTGAAACCCTGTTTTTAATGCACTGTCATCCTGCAAAGGAATGGAGCCATTTAAAAAGTAATGAGTGTCCATACCTCTTTACTTACATATGTATTGAGCAATTCGACATATTTATGAAATTTATCCAGAATGATGCATGAAGCAACAATCCCAGATATTCTTTAAATTTTAACCTACTGCATTATTCACTAATGCATTGACCTGCCTAGTATTTTCCTATGCAATGTTCCCAGCCGAACTCTCAATATTGGCATGACATGACGATTAATGTTCACTCGCAGCGGAGTAGCATGAATCTCCCGAAGTGTCAGTATTGAGACCTACATGAAAACACTCACATAGGCTACACCACCCTTTGACAAAGAGATCATCCTGTTTACACACTTTTTAATTAAAAGTTAGCGTGATTGAACGCGTTTAAATTCCTTAAGGAAAATCTAGATTGTTCATGTCAGTCTTTAAAAAATGATCACGACCACACGATTTGGCCACGCAATTAGACAAGCCTAGCATACTCCTAGGGGAACTAGGCGATCATCATGACGACCTCCGGCGGACCCACTAGCATCCCAGCCGATCGGATTCCTTTTAGCTCACCCGCAACGCCTCCAAACGATTAACCAAACATGGGTGATCGCGCTGTTGAAAGAAATCTCAAACGAGCTAAGACCGACCATAACGGTCTCAAGTTCATCACGTCCACCCAACTTAGCTAGCCTAGTTGGATGGTCTAGATCTTCCTCCGAGTAATCAAAGAGGTGTTGATGCGTTCACCGGTGACCCAACTTCATGCCTGGTTGAACGAACTACACATAGCAATCCAAAAGCGCGTCAAACCGTTTGCCCAAAGTAGGGCAATCGCGCGCTCCTTAAACCCTAAATTGAGTCAGCGACATTACACAACTGCCGCAAATTGATCGTGACCGCCCATCTTTGCCAGCCTAGTCGGACGACCTAGATCCAATTTCAGGCGGCCAATGAAACGCCGGCAAGCTCGCCGGCAACCCATCTTTATGTATACTCAATCGACTTGTCCAAACCAGTGACAAACACCCCAAACCGTTTGGCCAAAGGTAGGTTGGCCGCACGGCTCTAAACCCTAGAAATCAATCAACGACAATGAACAACTGCCGCAAATCTTCTTGTCCATCCAACTTCGCTAGTCTAGTAGGATGGTTTAGATTTATTTTCAGGAGGACAACAGGGTAACGTTGTGATCATCGTCCACCCCTCCTCCACAGGGATCTATCGACCGAGTGGTAGCTCACCCATAAGGTTCTCAAATTATCACCCAAAGGTGGTCGGTCACGCTACCTTTTTTAAGACGTTCAATTCGCGACTAATTTGAACGATCACTAAAACAACGATGTTTCCTGCAAATCGATTATTTTCAGCTGCTTGTTTAAAAGCGATGTTCTATAAATATTGATTTCACAAATAATTTTATTATTTGACCTAAAAGCACTACATGCTGCTTTTAGCGACGAGTCTCACGACTTGACCCATTAACTCGAGACATCAAACATGTCACAAACTGGGGGATGCTCATTGGGGTATTGGTCTGGTGGTTTACAGCGTACGGCGTGCAACGCGCCCATTACGAGAAAGTGTCAGGAAAGGATGGACGGTTAACAACAATGGGAGTAGTGGGTGAAAGTGTGACCATTTTTCCCTCGTAATGGAAACGTGGTGATCACCACTTTTTACACAACCCCACGAGATCAGGGGTGCGCTCAATGACTTGTATAAATAGGATTTCAACCTATTTCAACACAAGTATCCAGAAAACACCGTGAACTGATAGCTTACATTCTATAAGCCAGTTCTACATTCTGATACAAGTCATAAGACAGCCACACCTTCATAATTCAACATTCTGATCTCAACACCTTCTTCGCTTCCCTCCCTAAGATCAACCATTCTCCTTCACTTTGTGACCGAATTGAATCTGGAACGGCCATTTCTTGGTTTAGGCCAGAGTCTTACAAATTGATCTCTCGAACTTAAAAGTACTCCTGTGCAATACATTTGTTTAGAGTTTGAATTTGTTTCTCATCAACACACCCAAATTTACCAAAAACAGCAAAATCAGTTTTTACCCCGAAACAAACATGCATTTTGATTGGTGGTCGAAGATACATGCAAGGGATATTAATTTTGATTGTAGAAAGGATTATACTTCTTACTTTAATTATTCACATGCAAAAGTTTGATAAGGAAATAATATATTATTCTCATGCACACTTTAATATGTGTGAAGTGGAGGAACCATAAAAAGGGTTGAGTGACGTCTGTGTTGCGGAGAGATTGCCGCGACTGTTATTATTTGAGGTCGGCTACGGAGCCGAATAACGGAAACTATAGAAGGAGAAAGAAGGCGCGGCTACAGACGCCATTACAAAAACAAGGGTTTGCAATTTCGTTTTCTTTTTCATTTCGATTAGAGTGATTTTATGTAATATGTTTATGGCTTTTGAGAAAGCCATGTCTTGTTAGACTTTATGTAACTAGGGTTTATGGTTGAAACAACTTTGGGTATTAGGCTAAATTGAAATGACTATATAGCATTAGACCATTATGATTTGAATTGATTAATTCTTGAATAATGTTTATTGATTGATCGAAAAAATAAGTTGTTGCTTCACCGGTTTTAAAAACCTATATGCGTAATTGATAGTTTTACAAATATATATTTGTCTTATTATTTGATGATCCATGCTTCATTAAAAACTTTGATGGGTTATGCTTATAAAAGCCATATAGAATTCGTGAACCTATGTTTAGTTTCGTATAACTTTCTCGCTGATGCAATTTGATGGTTCATGCTTGGATTTAGTCTTTTGATATGCCATGCTTAGGGTATACCAGTGATATTTGCGACTCTAATATATATAATAGGTGATGTCAATAGAACGAACAATAAACACATATTCATAATTATGTTTCATTTCAGTAGTTGCAAGGAAATAGTAGTGGATACCAATAAAACCCTGGTTACCGTCTTTCCCATTGAATTTGTTAGTTTAATTTCACTATTTCGCTTTCAATTCTAAAAAAAAAAATTTTTGTTCTTGGTTAGTTGATTGAGAATATTGATTATAGGTATTTCCACCGCTCCCTGTGGGTTCGACCCGTACTTGTCGTTGTTTACATTGTAGACGTAGTGCGATTGCGTTTATTTATATATAAGGTCTCCAGAATCCTATCAGAATGCTCTAGATAATCAACTCAAATTCTCATAGGAAGCAGCCTCACTTCCTCATTCAGATAGGTGAGTTCCATCAAGAGTGTTTACTGCTACACCCCACTTCAATCTCAAATTGAAACTATAGAACTCATTAAGACTTATTTAAAAGTCATCCTCCACATGCAGTTACACTATCACGTCTACACCATAGAGAAGGGACAGAGAATGGAATTCCCTGATAGTGTTTACCTTTACCCACCACAAATTAGTTGTCTCATTCGAAACCTTGATCTTGGGATCTCCAGTCAGCAAGGTTGAGTATATTTCATGGCAAGTTTAGTTTATGAGCTTCATACCCATCCCCTTCGATTCATTTCGAACTATCTCTTTAGACAAACCTTTCGTCAAAGGTTGCGTGATATTCTTCTTGGACTTTATCCAACCAATGGAAATAACGCCTATTGAGATTAGTTATTTTTATCTTTAGCTATTTACAGCTTGGATCACACAATGTATAGATATAGCTGGCACAGGCCTATGCCAGAAAGGAATGTCTTCTAAAAAGCATCTTAGGAACTCGACCCCCTCTCGTGCTTTATCTAACGAAATACTCTTAGATTCCATAATGAATCAAGCAACATATGTCTGTTTGGGAATCTTCCAAAAAAAAAAAAAAAAAAACTCCTACTAGAGTTAAAACATGTCCACTCGTAGACTTAGTCTCATATGAGTCAATTATCCAGTTTGCTTCACAATATCCCTCAAGACAGCAGGATACCTTTCATAAATTAATAAAAGGTCATAGAGTATTTTAGGTACCATAATTGTGACGGACCGGAAAATTAATCCTGGAGCGCAGGCCATAACTTCCTCGATGCGCCATTGATGAAGCTACGATTCGGGCCTTAGAACTAGGCAAATGCACGTCCATTTGCCCCTGCAAGCATGCTCGTAGAGCATGATGCATCTAACTTAGCTTTCATATCGTTCCAAACTTACCCTTGTCCGCAAAGGGGTATAAGGCCATAAGGCCAAGGCCGAGGCCGATGCCCCTTGCATGCATCATTGACTTCTCTTACCAACTCTATGTAGCTTGATAGGTAGTATGAGCATTTACCTGTTGGTATGCAACTAGCCTCATCAAGTTTGGCCACAATCATCTCTTGCATCGAGCTACCGAACCTAGACGATATGAGGGGCCAACGTGCTGGACCGATAATGTTGCAACTCATTGCGGCTGCCTACGTACCCTTCCCTACTCTAAAGGGATCAAACATAGACCGTAGTTCATCCACGAAGGGACAAGCAACTTAATCCAACTCTTTGGCGAGGTCGTGGCCAAGCAATAATGATAATGGCCTAGTCCGTATAGGCCGTTCCGTCAAAATGCATCCAAGTGATGAATACTTGGTCTGCGGCATGGCATAGTGATGCCCATGCTTAACGCTCCATTGGCAAAGATACGCAACTATAAATGAGGCTTAAGCATCATTTATACTCTTTCGTCTAAGCTATGAAGCTTACTTGGTGCATAGTCCGCATATGCACCTTCAACCAACTACCCCTCCATATATATGTTAATTTGACATTTTTACAACTTAAATTGGGGGACCAAAAATCATTCATCAACTCCCACTTTTACTATTCATGACCGTTGCCATATATTTCTGAATAACCGGCCAAGATGGTTGTTCACTGCCACTGCCAACCCGATGTTCAGCCATGTTGGCTGTCCACTGCCAACCCTATGTTCATCCATGTTGGTTGTTCACTGCCAACCCGATGTTCATCCATGTTGGCTTCCCACTGCCAACCCGATGTTCAGCCATGTTGGTTGCCCACTACCAACTCGATGTTCAGCCATGTTGGCTGAACATAGTCAATGCATCGGCCAAGGGCCAATTGATAGACACATTTATGTGTCTATTTTCATCTCTATTGTGTATATTGTTAGTACCCATTTTTGTACTTATTTTGGTATTTTATCTCTTTGTAGGTGTTTTTGGAGAAATAAGCTTTTGCGGCGAAATTGGCTCGAAAAGTTGATAAATGCAACCCAAGGGACGAGTGTTATGCGAACTCCAGCAACGGATAATGGGTAACCTTTCCCCTTCATGTTCAAATTCTGAATTTGGGCGGGAAAATATAAACACATTCCTGGCAGTTTTGGTGATCGTGATTTGGAGGAGTTTGAGGTCGACTAAACCTCTGATTTTCATAGGGTAGACTCCTTATGGGTCTAGGAATCTAACATGGGTGTTGAAATCGATTAAATTGGGCTCAATCGACGGATTTTTATCTCAACAGCAAAATATGGAAAGTCACGTGTGTGACCGATTTTAGGAAATTTTAGAGAGATTAAAGTGCTATAAACCTTCCCAAAGATTGGTATCTATCTAAGGAAGAGTTTAGAATCAAAAGGAAAGCTCAGAAACGCGTAGAAATTCTAAAACAAGAAATTCCCGCAACTTTGCCGTGAAGAGAAAGGAAGAGATTTTGGATAGATTTAATCGCTCTTTTTGATATAAATAGATTGGTTGGGTCATATAGAAGGGGTGTCGGAAGTTTGGGGACTGAGGAGGGTTGAGGAGTGAGAAATCAAGACGAACAGCAAGCTTCCTGCTGCTGTTTTCTGTTGGTGCAGGGAAGAAGGAGACGAAGAACATTGACCCACACGGAACAGTCGCAAAGAAGTATCGTTCTTCAACAGCAGAAAACAGTTATCGTTTATAAACAACACTTCATTGTAACGGTGATTTCTGTAACGCCAGAAAAGCGTTGCAGATTCGCTGTATTATTATTTTCCTTCAATAAAAACACCTTTTGAGCCATGTTTCTATCTTTTGAGCATGTTTTCACCATGAGGAGCTAAACCCCAACAATGGGATGACAGAGGAAGCCCTATTTCACGCATGTGGTAATTCTAATAATTCTTTTATGACTATTTGCATTGATTTTTAATTGATTTATGATTTTTATTGAATGGGTGTGATATTGTTTGATGATGTATGCTTGGTCAATGTATTTTTGATACATCATGCTTTTGATTTACAGTCATTGCTTTTCAAAAATCGACTTTTGGCAAAGAATAAGAGTCCATATTTTTAATATTTGAGCTATAATTGATTGGAATTAATCACATGAATGGAATTTGGTGGAATCCTGAGTCTCAGTGCTTTTTATAATCTTGACCAAAACATTATTTTGATTTTTCTAGTTTTCTTAATTAAGTCTAAAAATTATTCTTCACAAGTCCGAGTTGAACGAATCTTATTACCACTTTTTCTACAACAATTAAAATCACATCAAATTTTGGCGCGCCGACGCGGACTTGTTTTTAGATTTGTTTTTAGGTTTTAAGGTTTTATTTATTTATTTATTTGTTTTTATTATTTTTGTTCTTCTTTACGCGTTTGGTATTTTTCGATTCTTTTTCAGATTTGGAGCGGAGCTAAAAGGAAAGAAAAAAGTGTTATAAGAGGAAAGCATCGCCAAAGAAGGAAAGAAAAGAGGAGTCCAAAGGAGTGAAGAAGAAGATTTTTGTATATAGTTATTTTTTTATTTTTTTGTAGATTTTATTACTTTTTATTTTTAGAAATTGTAAATAGGGTTTTATTTTATTTTTGTAAATTTTTATTTTTGGATATTTTTTTTATTTTTTGGACATTGGACTTTGGGACATTATTATTTTTAAAACCCTAAGGAAGGGTTAGAGGTTAAATATAAACTGTTTGCAGGGAAGGACGACGGTTACGATACTGTCTCGGCCCCTCCGGTTCTCACACTGACATAGGAGTTGGTGGCCCGAGTCGACTTCAGCGGTTCTTCGCCCGTCTGGTATGGGAGGTAAACTTTTAAACACCCGCGAATCCCCTGTCAACGGGTTTACTGTCTTCCTTAAGGTGCATATATGTTGAGGCTTTGAATACGGATTTTAATTTCCTAGTAAAGGGCAAGGCCAGGCCATACAAGATAAGGGTTTGGATTTCATCACCGTTCTCTTCTTGTCCGCCTTAGGAAAATAATACCGAACGCGAACCCAAGCTTAAAATTTTGACTAGAACAAGACCGATAAGGTAACGAGCTTATAGGAAAATCGTTCAAAATGATCGTATTGGGTATTTTGTAAGCCTAGCTCAAAGTTCAGGAAGATTAATGGAATTCTATTAGAGCCGCCTTGTAACCCAGGGAAGCGTTGCCAAAGAGGTGGGGGTATCAAAGCTCCTCTGAGCTTCTCCTACTTCTCTTCGACTTACTTTATTCGGATCGTCCTACGAGGTTTGCTAAAATTGTACCCAGTTGCCTCTTGGAAGAGTAGAAGCTGGTCTAGAAACAATCTAAGAGAGCCATCATGCTTGTTGTTTACTAGATTTTATAGGTTTGATTTGGTCAAGTCAGCCTTGTTTGTGATTGTTTAGAATTCCCTTGCAGTTAGAATGTCGAACTGGTATTACAATAGCCAATACAATGAATATCCGACTGAGTTTCAAAATGGACATTATTCATATTACGACCATAGTGTAAATAGTGGTTGGGAACACCAACCTTTTGAAGGTTATGGTTCATACCAAGGTGAGCCCAATTACTATCCACACACACACCGGTCATACGAGCAAGAAAATAAGGATTATTATAGTGCTAGTACCTCATCTTTGGACAATACAATCAAACTGTTGAAAACTAGTCCTTATTATAATCCTTTTGTTCTTATTTATGATCCTTCCGTATCTTTAGAAGAGTCTCTTAAGCAGTTAACTGAGCAAACAAATAGGTTTGTGTCGGAAATGAATAGACGAACTGCACCATTGAGTGAATTTTCTATAGAGGAATCCCTCAAGCAAATGGCTGAGATGAACGAAAGACTTGCTCGAAATAATCTTGATTTCCAATACAGTGTTTCCAATAGTACCCTTGAAAATGAGGATAGTTATTTGCATAATCAAGATGACGAGGTTAGCATTGGAAACACTAGTTTAGATGAGGTTCGACCATTTTCATGTTATTACAATGATGTTTATGACGAGGATAGTGTTGATGAAGAATCTGAAATATGTAGGCATAGTGATCAGGAATTTGTTACTCCAATTGAGCTTTATAATGATAATATTATTTCTAGTTCAATCCAAATAATTTTAATAATTATTCACCCATTCAAAAGGACGAGGATTTAACTAGAGATACCCCCGTTTTAGACGAAGTAGTATTTACTTTTTACGAAGCCAATGATGGTTTAGGGGAACGGGTTTATTCTGAGAATACTGTTTTAGAGTCCAAGGATTTAGAAACAATAGACTTAGACAAAGAACATGAACTCGTAGAGATGAGTGAGGATGAACCTGACTTAGAAGAATCAATTGACCATTTTCAGGAATATGATGACCAAGAAATTAAGGAGATTGTGACTAGTCTATCTAGAGACACTGAAAACTCTAAGTTTGGGGGTGATTATCATTCTCCATGTGCTTTAACTCTTAGAAAGGTCCCTCACTTGGGACTTGACATATGTGCCTCAACCATTTTAAAAGATTATCTTCAAACACGTTTTCCTGAACCTAGTGATGTCCATAAGGAAGTTCAGTTGTTAGAAACCCATCCTCTGGTAGATGTGGTTTACCCAGGCTATGATACCCAGATCGATTTTGTTTTCCCACCAAAAACTTTTCTACCAATTATGGGAACGTATGAGTTTAAAATGTGTCAGTTATTTAGTTTTGAGACTACGCCTAAGTACTTTAGGAGATTACAATTGACACATTTGATTAAGAATGACCATCACTTTCATTGTAGTCAACTTTGTAAGTCAAATCTGATTGACTACGGTTTGTGCTTGATCCCTTTAGAGTAGGGAAGGATACGTAGGCAGCCGCAATGAGTTGCAGCATTATCGGTCCAGTACGTTGGCCCCTCATATCGTCTAAGTTCGGTAGCTCGATGCAAGAGATGATTGTGGCCAAACTTGATGAAGCTAGTTGCATACCAACAGGTGAATGCTCATACTACCTATCAAGCTACACAGAGTTGGTAAGAGATGCCAGTGATGCATGCAAGAGGCATCGGCCTCGGCCTTATGGCCTTATATCCCTTTGCGGATAAGGGTAAGTTTGGAACAGTATGGAAGCTAAGTTAACTGCATCATGCTCCATGAGCATGCTTGCAAGTGCAAATAGACGTGCATTTGCCTAGTTCTAAGGCCCGGATCGTAGCTTCATCAATGGCGCATCGGGTAAGTTATGGCCTGCGCGCTTAATTTTCCGGTCCGTCACAGTTGGTATCAGAGCAAGTTCCGAGAAAACTCTAGGGACTTGTGCGGAGTGGACTCGTTAAACGAGTATTGTTCCTTTTAAAGAAAATAAAGTTGGAGAGTAGGCCAACTTTTGCACGGATGTTGGCAACTGGCCGATAGTGGGTTGGCAACTGGCCATCCTTTAATATTGGCCAATTTTTATCATCGGCAACTGGCCGATAGTGGGTTGGCAACTGGCCATCCATTAACCTTGTTGATGTTGGCAATTGGCTGACTATTATCTGTTTTAGCAATTAGCAATTTTTGGTGCTGGCAATTGGCCGGCTATTATATTCAGTAATTGGCCGTTTTTGACGTTGGCAACTGGCCGACTATTATATTCAGTAATTGGCCGTTTTTGACGTTGGCAACTGGCCGACTATTACTTTAAGGATTCCTAAGTGGTGGTATGAGACGCCCCTTGGGAAACCTGTTTCAGATATCGTTTGGAAACTGGCCAACTCGATATCCTCGGTAACGTGTGGGCACTTTTGGATCCCTGGGCAGGCGGTATGGGACATTTGCTCAGAAGGTCTAAATTGATGTTTACGACGACCTGAAAAAATGTGATTTCTGAGCATCTGGTATGGGACTTTTTCTCAGGAATCCAAACCAAAGGGATTGTCCACAATAGCTTTTGTTTTGAATTTCAGGGACGAAATTCTTTAAAGGGGTGAATATTGTAACACCCCGTGTTTTTAGCATGGCGCATGCTAAAAGGTGTGCCATGGACCGAGATGAAGCTTCATCCAAAGCTTCCGTTGCGTAGGAAAAGGAACATTGGCCCTTGGCCAATGCGTTGACTATGTTCAGCCAACATGGCTGAACATTGGGTTGGCAGTGGGCAGCCAACATGGCTGAACATCGGGTTGGCAGTGGCAGTGAACAGCCATCTTGGCCGGTTATTCAGAAATATATGGCAACGGTCATGAATAGTAAAAGTGAGAGTTGATGAATGATTTTTGGTCCCCCAATTTAAGTTGTAAAAATGTCAAATTAACATATATAGGGAGGGGTAGTTGGTTGAAGGTGCATATGCGGACTATGCACCAAGTAAGCTTCATAGCTTAGACGAAAGAGTATAAATGATGCCTAAGCCTCATTTATAGTTGCGTAGCTTTGCCAATGGAGCGTATTAAGCATGGGCATCACTATGCCATGCCGTAGACCAAGTATTCATCACTTGGATGAATTTTGACGGAATGGCCTATATGGACTAGGCCATTACCATTACTGCTTGGACACGGCCTCGCCAAAGAGTTGGATTAAGTTGCTTGTCTATTCGTGGATGAACTACGGTCTGTGCTTGATCCCTTTAGAGTAGGGAAGGGTACGTAGGCAGCCGCAATGAGTTGCAGCATTGTCGGTCCAGCACGTTGGCCCCTCATATCGTCTGAGCTAGGTAGCTCGATGCAAGAGATGATTGTGGCCAAACTTGATGAGGCTAGTTGCATACCAACAGGTGAATGCTCATACTACCTATCAAGCTACACAGAGTTGGTAAGAGAAGCTAGTGATGCATGCAAGAGGCATCGGCCTCGGCCTTATGGCCTTATATCCTTTTGCGGACAAGGGTAAGTTTGGAACGGTATGGAAGTTGAGTTAGCTGCATCATGCTCCACGAGCATGCTTGCAGGGGCAAATGGATGTGCATTTTCCTAGTTCTAAGGCTTGGATCGTAGCTTCATAAATGGCGCATTGGGGAAGTTATGGCCTGAGGCTTAATTTTCCGGTCCGTCACAATAATACTCTACTCAGTGTATCTGAATGCTCCTGCTCTGGATTACAAGTATACCCACTTAGCTTACTCACATTATAGGCAATTGTTAGAGCACCGCTCGGTCGAACTCGCAAGCGTTGCTATCTCAAGCTTGTTGTCAAGTTTAGTTGCCAAAACTATAAGTCTTGATTTCTAGTCTACTTATAGCTAAGTCTTGGACTAGGATAGTAAGTGTAGTTGAGCTCTAGACTCCACGGCGTTCATCATGCAAAGACGAAGAACCACTTAAGGAACTAGTGGATCTTCATCGACAAAAAGGTATGTGGAGACTTGAACTTATCTATCACTCAAAAGTCTATCTATTCTATCTCCTATATTGAGACAAAAGTCTTATTGCTATATAGACTTCGATTATACACATTTGCTATTTCGAGCCGAGTTTATATCGCTTATCTATTTCTCGAAATATGTGTTGGTAAGATTTCTCTTTGGCCAAGTTCATCTTTACATGTGACGAAAGTCATGTTGATTATTTCAATATCTTGAAAATCGCTTTGATGAAAAATAGTGTGTAAATAACCTCTATTTAACATCCTCTAAGAATGTTTCAATGATTGAAATGAGAGTTTAGAATATATAACCTTGAATGGATATAAACATTGTATGTGAACTCATACTTGTGTAAGTCCAAAATCCTTGAACCAAAGTATGCGTACTTTGCTGGTTTAGGATGTCCGGAAACTAAGTCCGCGTACCCGTACGCGTACTACCGTAAGTTCACATCCCGTGAATTTTTGCTGGAGTTTGTGAACTGAAAACAAACTCAATTCGGGTACTTAAGTATGCGTACCGGTATGCATACTTGAGTGGGTTATTTTCTAAAAACGGTTTATTCATGAACTAAAACATATATAAACTAAGGAATGCAATCTTTGCAAACCGTGGCTATAATGTTCATGAATCGATTCGAGTGAATCAAAATCGTTTTTGCTTCGATTGTGTCTTATATACTTCTATGAGATCTAAGCAATTGAACAACTCTCTAACTAGTTCTTTTGAGTCATTTGAACTAGTTATGGTGAAGATGAATAAGGTTGATATGAAAGTGCTCATATGGCTAACCATTGGTTAACTACTGTTGAACCAACTAAATGTACACGTTTAGGTACGGTTACTCAAACTTAAATGAAGTATATTTCATTTGTGTATAACAAGCTAAGTTCGATCTAACGGTTGAAAGATATCAGCTTGAATCTAATCAGATTTTCATCTAACGGTAAATATTGAATGCTTTGTTACCAAGGTAACTTAGATTGCAAACCCTGATTTGGAGATTATATAAAGGAGAACTCTAGCAACTGGGAAAGCTAATCCCCACACCTCATGTGTGATACTAGTTGTATAAGATAGAGTCGATTCTCCTTTAACCTTAGGTTTCTACCGAGACCCTGTAGGTTAACGACTTAAAGACTTCATTGGGATTGTGAAGCCAGACCCAACTATTTTCTCTATAGTTGCGTGATCTGATCTTGCTGTTTCTATCGTATTTGAGTACAATCGTAAGATTGGCTTGAGATTAATTTCTCCGATAGGCAAGATAAAAAGTAGTACAAACATCTTCGTCTCATCGTTTGTGATTCCATAATATCTTGTTTCGCTAGTTGATTAAGATTATTGTGAGGTGATTGATAATTCTAGGCTGTTCTTCGGGAATATAAGTCCGGGTTATCGATTGGTTCCTGTTCACCTTGATTTATCAAAAGACGGAACAAAACTCGTAGGTATTTCTGTGGGAGACAGATTTATCTATTTTTGTAGACTTTTCTGTGTGATACAGATTTGTTTATTAAAGTCTTCGACTTTGGGTCGTAGCAACTCTTAGTTGTGGGTGAGATCAGCTAAGGGAATCAAGTACGTAGTATCCTGCTGGGATCAGAGGCGTAAGGAGCGCAACTGTACCTTGGATCAGTGTGAGATTTATTGGGGTTCAACTACAGTCCAGACCGAAGTTAGTTTGTAGTAGGCTAGTGTCTGTAGCGGCTTAATACAGTGTGTGTTCAATCTGGACTAGTTCCCGGGTTTTTTTTGCATTTGCGGTATCCTCGTTAACAAAACTTATGGTGTTTATGTTATTTCTTTTCCGCATTATATTTTGTTATATAATTGAAATATCACAGGTTGTGCGTTGTATCGATCAATTGGTAAATCCAACCTTTGGTTGTTGATTGAAATTGATTGATTCTTGAACATTGGTCTTTGGTACCGTTCAAGTTATTTCTCTTGTATTCAATCAGACTCGCAGATTTCTATTTGTTTGAGTTGGGATTGAATCGAGAAATTGAGATATAACTCTTTGATATACTTTTTATTAAGATTGAGTCTGACTGTCTAGTTTATTCTCTTAAAAGTATATTGGAGTTATTCCATACAGATTGCTAAGTGAAATATTGGATGAGGTTGTTAGACCCCAGTTTTTTTAGCAATGTCTGGACTTTTGCAGTTCATTAAATTCATCAGACTTCCTATAACTCCTGAGTATTAAAATTGTGATACTCCATCACCCTTATTCTTCTCGAGTCTACAAGAAGAATCGTACGGAGTACAAGCAGGCTTACAATCAAATTGATTGTATCTCTTAAGCACAAATTCAACATGATGAGAATGACTAAGACTATAACCATTAGAATGTCTTCTAATCTTCATCCCTGAGATCACATCAACAAGGCCTAAGTCTTTTATGTCAACGTTCTCATTCAGCGCATGCTTTTAGTGGATTTAATCACATCTATGTTTGTATCAAGTATAAGCATATTATCAATATACGAGCATACAATCACACATGCATCCTTAACACGTTTACTATAAATACACTTGTCAGATTCATTAACTTAAATCCACTACTCATTATCATATGATCAAATTTTTCATGCCACTGTTTATGTGCTTATTTAAAGCCATACAAAGATTTTTTCAACTTACAAACTTTTTTTTCGCAACCTTTCATTACAAGGTCCTCAGGTTGATCTATGTAGATTTCTTTATCTAATTCATGGTTTTAGAAAAGTTTTCTTAGCATCCATCTGATGTATCTCTAAGTTATTTATGGCAACAACAACAATTAGCATCTCAACGGAAGTAATTCTCATCATAAGTGAATAAGACTCAAGGAAATCTGCACCTTTTTTTAGTTTATAGCCTTTAGCTACCAACCTGGCCTTATATTTTTCACAGTTCCATCAACCTTACATTTCCTTTTAAAGACTCATTTACATCCTATGGTCTTACTCCCTGAAGGCAAACTAGCAAGCTCCCAAATCTGGTTTTAATGGACTGAGTCCATTTCACCAAGAAGCTTCTTACTAGAATGAGGTTTCAGTAGATGTTATGGCTTTTTTACGAGTCTGGAGCTCAGACTAAGCTAGGCATATCATGAAGTCAGGTCCATAAGAAGTTTCAGTTCTAATCCTTTTACTTCTCCTAGGATCAACTCTACTTCATCTTCCTTTGAAGGTAAATTCTGACCAGTTGAAAAGACATTTAGAGGATCAACAACACATCCCTAAGAAAAATTCAACATCCCTAGACTCCATAAAGTATTCACACCAATATCAGAAAAAACCGAACTCACAACTAAAAAAATTGGATACAGTAGGGTACTCAAGATACTTTATCTAAACACCCCCACACTTTGACGTATGCATAAGAAGGTTGTCTATCTTTCCATACTCATATGAAGTTTTATTTGATCCTTTAAAGGTTACTCTATTCAGGATATAAAAAATTTAGAGGATGACCACCCCTCACAAGTTGGCGGTTAATCCTTAATGGTTCTATTCTTACGTACAACTATACCATTAGACTATGGTGAATAAGGAGGTGCAATCTCCTATATGAATTTCATAATCGCCATCACGTTCAGACCTAATCCTTTTAGTGGTAACATATACTTCGCTTTTAACAGACTCCGTTCTGTGTGTGATTGATCACAAGAGATTCAAGTTGATTGTGTGCAGGTGCTGATTGAAGATCAAAGAATATTTGAAGACAAGAAGACTTTTTGGGTTCATAATCTTTGGTGTGCACAATACTTGTTTCGGCTGGAAAGGGATCCAACTATAATCGGTTTATCTTTGTGATAGATTAGATTGATTAGTTTAGTAGATCGACATCAATACACTTCTTTGTGATTAATAGTATTGATTGCATAGTCTAACAATTACTTCTGTAGTTGTTGAGAGATTGATCTAAGGACCCAACAAAGGAGTTTATTGGTTAAACGGAAGAGCCTTTGTCAAACTCATATCACGTTGTTTGAAAAGAGTTGTTACCGAACAGATTTGTTGTTCCTTTACTGTTTGGAATACGAACCAAAGGAATTACTCCAAGTGCATGACTTACTGCAAGTTGGAGGCGCAGGGATACTGAGGAAACTAGGTGAACTATAGGTTTAGTTGCTTGGTCTCAACTATACGAAGTTGGTTTGATTTTGTATAGCGGTTTAATTCTGAGAGTATTCAATTCTGGACTAGGTCCCGGGGTTTTTCTGCATTTACGGTTTCCTCATTAACAAAACCTTGCTATGTCATTTACTTTTATTTTCCGCAATTATAATTGTGTTTATTACAATTAAAGTAAATCGCACAAACGTTAATTCCTATTTTACTTGATAGACAATCCCTAGAGTTTGGTTAAGTCCGAACCTATTATCAAGTAAACATACTTCGTTGTTGTATTGTCTCGATCTCATATCCATAGACGATCACACGAAGTGTGAACCGATTAGTTGTATTGTCTCGACTCAGTCTATAGACAATCACTTTCGGAAAAGGACTTATAGGTGATTTTTTTTTAGATTGAGGTATATTTGGGTACCCTCGTCTTTTCAACTATGGAGGACTTCGGGACCCATTTAGAGTTGGGTTTCGCAGGAGCAGCTTTCTCCTTCATACCATTAGGACGATTGTCTTTTTGAATACTTTGTGAAACAACTTTTATCCAATTTGGACATCAGATCTTGTCTTAGCATTTACAAAGTCATCTCTCTTTCTATATTCGGGTCTTTTAAGAGATGGCCTTGTCAAGCGATAGGCAAAATTTGAACTATCATTATAATAATTCTTTTTCCTAAACTTAGGACAATAACGATCTGAGTTCTTTCGGGGAGCAAACTTAGCCAATTCGTTTGATACAAAAGAAAGTGCATCTTGCATCTTACGAACTTTGCATCCCCATTGCAAGTGTCCTTTATTACGACAATAATAACAATGCTTAGTAACATACAAAGTCAGAGTTTTAATGTTACCTTTTTGTGGATCTGCTTGCATTGGAGCTCGATGAGTTTTCTTCTTCTTCTTCTTATATTTGTTCAACATTGTTGGTTTCTTTACATTAGCAAAAGTGTTTTATTTGACTACTGCTGGTTGAACACAATTCTTAGGCTTGACAAGCTTTTCTTCTTTACAAGAAATAGGAGCATCTTTGACAACAGTGGAAGCCTCTGGTTGATAAGAATTTGTATCTTTAACAAATTTTATCTCATTTTTATCGTTGGAAGCACTTGATTCCTTATATCCCAATCCTCGTGTATCACCATGATATCTTCCTGTTTCTAACAATGAGGATAAATTGTTTGTGCTATAATTTGACTTTTTTAAGTACAACTTTTATTCTTCCAACGTCTTGATTTTGTCAAGAGCACCAGTCAGATCAGCCTCAAGGCATTTTTCTCGTGAGAGATATGCACCTTCTTTCTCTTCAAAAATCTTTTGTTGAGAATTAAACCTTGCTTCAGATTCAGCAAGTTTCTTTTTCGACAAAAAGAGATCTCTTCGAAGATTTTCACATTCTAATTTCTTAGAATTTAGCTCGTCTGTACGATCTTTAAGAAGAGTATCAGTGAGGCTATATCCAATATAATATCCTTCGAAAACCTTCTTCAGTTTCTTGTTCTCACGACAAAGACATAAAACCAAGAAAATCTGAAGTTCTCAGTTTTTTACTTTTTCAAAGGATTCAGTAGCTTAGAAAATTCTGAGACATCCTCTTCTACATCGCGTTCGAAATCTGAGTCATCATCATCGGAAATTTCATCCAGCCTTTCTTGTAGACAAATTTTCCAGTCGTCATTAGTTTCTACATCATTAACAAGATTAACTTGTCCAGTAGATTCTCTCGAGATGATTTCATGATGGTCTTCAGATATTGAACCATAGATACCATCATCAAGTGTTAATTCAAAACTCTTGATGTCTTGCATTACGTATACTGAATCATTCATTAGATTTAATTCTTATAGGTTGGATCGCACCAAACACAGATTGTTAGATCTTTTCGTGTTTGCCTGCTCTGATACCAATTGAAAAGACGAGGGTACCCAAATATACCACAATCTTAAACTTTTCCACCTATAAGTCCTCTTACCGAAAGTGATTGTCTATGGATTGAGTCGAGACAATACAACGAATCGGTATTCACACTTTGTGTGATTGTCTATGGATACGAGATCGAGACAATACAACAATCAAAGTGTGATTACTTGATAATAGGTTCGGACTTAACCAAACTCTATAGGATCACTATCAAGTAATACGGAGTTAACGTTTGTGTAATTTACTTTAAATTATAATAACAACAATTATAATTGCGGAAAACAAAAGTAAATGACATAGCAAGATTTTGTTAACGAGGAAACTGCAAATGCAGAAAAATCCCGGGACCTAGTCCAAAATTGAATACTCTCAGAATTAAGCCGCTATACAAAATCAAACCAACTTTGTATAGTTGAGACCAAGCAACTAAACCTATAGTTCACTTAGTTTCTTCAGTATCCCTGCGTTTCCAACATTCGATAAGTGCACGCACTGGAATAATTCCTTTGGTTCGTATTCCAAACAGTAAAGGAACAACAAATCTATTCAGTAACAACTCTATTCAATCTCAGTGATATGAGTAAGACAGAGGCTCTTCTGTTTAATCCAATAAACTCCTTTGTCGGGTTTAGATCTATCTATCCAACAACTACCAAAGTAGCAGAGTTTAGATTTTGCAATCAAATATAGGATCTACCAAGAAACTATATAGTGATGCCGATCTACGCAACTAATCAATCAAATCTATCAAAGATAAACCGATTATAGTTGGATTCCAGCTGATCAAGTTTTGTGCACACCAAAGATTATGAAACCAATAAGAAATCTTATTTGTTTTCTTAAATCTTCAATAAACACCCGCACACCACAACTTGAATCTCTTGTGATCAATCACGCACAGAACGGAGTCTGTTAACAATGGATTATCACAAGACGTCTTTAGATCTACAAACAGTTCTAAAGATCCCGTCGACACTTCGATCTAGTTTGAGTGAATCTTATATCAGAAGAGAAGATTCTCAAGAATAAACAAACTAGGTGCAATCAAAGTTCAACAACCGTTAGTCAATCAAATCAAATCGAAAACTAATAACACTGCAATTATCTAGTTTCCCACCAACGGTACTCGTAGAGCTTCTTGATCCCACAGAAGTCTTTAAACGAGCGGTCGTAAGAAATTTCGCCTAATTAGGGTACTTTCCTCTCCAACTAAACGGCTCCACCAGTAACAACACAGCAAGGTAGTTTTGCTGGCTCTTAGGATAGTTTGCTAGAAATGAAAACTTTGGTATTTATAGACCAAGGAAATTTGGACACCAAGGAATTTCCAAAACAGAATATTCTCAAGATATGCAATATATTTCCAAAAACAGTTTCCATAATTCCTGGAAATGCTCTGTCCAATATTACCGAAATCTCACTAGAAAACCTCCAATTAGTAAAGGCACATTACCAATTTTTATTTTCCAGAGATATGCGTTTTAATTGCTGGCAATTAAAAGCATATTTAAAATTAACAACCTTAATTAAAAGATTCTCAACTTATTTCGGTCCGGGATCTCCTTGAGTTATTAAGGAATATCTTTGAACAATAAAAGATAAGAGTTACTGAACATGTTCAGAGTATGTCGACATCTTTTTCTTTGTAAATCCTTTTTCATATTTACAATCTTGGAACCGATTATACCACACTTCCAAACAAGTTTAGAATTGGTTCATCTGTATTCCAAGAACAACTATGTGATTGATCAAATATCAATACACAAATCATGGGTTTACGGTTTTACCAAAAACAAGGATCGGTTTTACCTTAATATGGTTACTGGGACCGGTTACATCAGTTACCAGGGGTTGGTTACATCAATTACCAGGACTGGTTACCATATTCTCATGGTATTACTTGTGATCGGTTACACTAGTCACTAGGATCGGTTACACCAATTACCAGGACCGGTTGCGCCAATTACAAGGATCGATTACACAACTCTTTTGTGATTGGTCATACCAATTACCAGGATCGGTTACACCAATTACAAATATCGATCATACCATCTTAGGTGATTACTTAGGATCAGTTACACTAATAAAAGTCATACAAATACATAAGTCATGCATTGTGACTAGTTTTACCAAGATACATAACAAGTTATGATCGGTTCTACTAACTCACACATATTGGTAATCCAAAGATATGCAATGAATAATAATACCAATAAGCCTAGTGATTTCCCTTTCGATTCATAAAACAAGTTCATGAATGTACTTCCTTAAACGAATGTAAACATTGTTTCCTAGGATGAAATCTTCACCTTTACCCATACACATAATCACAATAACATTTATACGATTATGTCGATGTCTTATATACAAAGTTCAAAAGATAAGCGTTATACTTAGGATTTTAATTCCTTAATACTATGTCTACTAGAGTATAATCATTCACAGCTTCGCAGTTATGTTTTCAATATAGCACGACTTGAAAGATACATTGGGAATGAAACAGTTCAAGTCAAAATATTAATAACCTCAAGAGGAAGGACGATGTCGTCGATGTAGCTTGTTACTTCTTCACATTCTTCAAGTCTTCGAGTAATACTTATATGTATCATAATCCTAATCTTTCTAGTCTAACCTATACAAAGTTTTCTCTAGTATATAATCAAGCGACTCTTTAATTGAGTTTTGATTCACTAAAATATGACAACCAAACTTGACATACCAACGCTTGGTGAGTTCAACCGAGCTATTCTCTAACAGTTTAAGCTAAGATAACTTTGGAACCAAGCAATCAATAATCACCGTTAGATGAAAAACTTGACTTGAGATTAACATAACAAAATATGTAATATGGTTAGGATGGACCGTAACCGAACCTCGTATAATGACATGTTCATGTAGGTTAGCCGAAACTATCCAATTGAACTACACACTTAACCATTTTCATTTAGCACTTTAAGACTTTTCATGAATCACACATATGATCAAAAATGTCTAGATAGTGTTTTTAGAGAGTTGATCAAATGTCGTTTATCTCATAGAAATAACTTTGATGCGTTTGAAAATATTTGACCGGGTAAGTACGTGTACCTGGTATGTGTATTGTACCTGTTCGTGAATGTCTTTGTCATGGTATGTGTACCGGGTATGGATACCCTTAAGACAAAAACGAGGTCAGGAACTCACAGATCTTTTTGCATACCGGGTATGCGTACCATTTTCGGTATCAAAACCAACAGATCTTTTCCGGTTTGCATATTGGGTATGCGTACCCCTCCTGGTTCACGAGTCATAGACTTTCTGTAGTAAGGATACCGGGTATGCGTACCACAAAGTTGTTGCCGAACTATAGCTACGTCGGTACGTGTACTTGGTACATGTACTATGGCTCCGTACTTATAACAGTTCTCCCAGTTTGTGATCTGGTATGCATATTGTCATGTATCCAGATTAACAATAGTTTTATATCTCTTTAATAATCAATTCGAAACATTCCCGAATAACATCAATGACACATATCACTGTTTCAGGTTATTTTCAAATGATTAAATCTTGAATCATAATTTAAGTCATGAATAATAAATTGTTCTTAACTAAATTCATCAAGTACAAATGTTCTTAAGTATAAGTAGTCATATTTCGAGAACAATATATATATGATAAAGTTGACTCGAAATTTATGTTACGCATGTATTGTCTAATTTAGTCATGCGACAATGTCTCATAGATAGAAAGGTGAAAACTTTGAGAAATAGGTGGTTCAGTCTTCACTTACCCTTTGATGTTGAAGTTCTCCAAAGCTCATGTTGATCTTCGCCTTCAAACGGTAGAACGCAGTGATAATTCTCAACTACACACTTTTATCCTAATCCGAGACTTGACTAAATGTAAACTTGAGATCAAGATATAGTTTTGACAACTAAATTTGACAACAAGCTTGAGATAACAACACTTGTGAGTTCGACCGAGCAATGCTCTAACAAAGATGACCAAAACATTCCCCCCCACACTCATCGCTTCATTTTCGGTGAGCTTTTTATTATTGGTACACAAGTCCTTCAACACCTTTGCATACTCGGGAACTTGCTTTATAGCAGCTATGAGTGGTATATTCACACGGATCTTCTTGAAAATGTCTAAAATCTCCTTTTCTAGTCCCGCCTTCTTGGAATTAGCAAACCTTCAAGGGAAAGGTAGAAGAGGAATATAAGTTTTAGAGTTAGAACTAGGTACCTTGGAAGTTTGGGGAACATCAACATCCCTTTTCTCCGAAACCGTCTCCTTTGGTGTTTCTACTTTGCCTGAATCAGTAACTTCGAGTTGCACAAGTTGTGTACCACTTCTCAACGTAATAGCATTGACACTCTCTTTGGGTTAAGAGGTTGATAAGGGAGTTTCCCACTAATTTGTGCTTTCAATTGGTTCAATTCAACAGCAATGGAGCCCATTTGTGTCTGAAAGTCCTTTGTTTCACTCTTGGTCTCTTTTTGACTTTGCTGAAACATATATCTAATGTCTTGCATCATGGTGTTGAACTTTTCATCGATACCGGAATCCCAATATTGAGTTTGTTGTTGTGGATGGAATTGTTATTGTGGCTGAAACCCATTCAAACAGTTGAAAGTATGTTGTTGACCCATTCCTTTCTTGTTGGCATAAATAAAGTTTGGGTGATCTCTCCATTCGGGATTGTAAGTGTTTGAATAAAGATCATACCGTCTTTTATTTAATCCATATGTATTGATAGTTTTGTCACTGAAATTGACAAATGGGGAGATTGTTAGAGCATTGCTCGGTCGAACTCGCAAATTTTGCTATCTCAAGCTTGTTGTCAATATTAGATGCACAAAACGATATATTGATTTATAGTCTACTAAAGTCAAGTCTCCGATAAGGATTATATGATGGTAGTTGAGTATCAGACCTCACTGAATAACCCTTGAAGATTGAAGACTAAAGAACATACGAATACATTTGAAGAACTTCATCGACAAAGAGGTATAAGAAGACTGAACCATCCTATTTACTCATGGTATTTACCGTTCTATCTTATGAGACTATGACCTATGATTCTAGTAGATTTAATATTGCAAATAAAAAATTTCCAGTCAAGCTTGTCTCGATAAATCTCTCGAAATATGATTCAATCAATGGATGTTTTTAGATCCTTAAAAAACTTGGTTAAGAGCAATTTATTGTTCATGAACTATTTTTGTTTCAAGTTGATCATTTGGAAATTGCTCAAGCAATTATATTTATTATCTATGGCCATTAGGAATTATTCAAACTGAGTTTCAGAACATACTAAATTATGGACACAGGGTAAGTACGATACCCAGTACACGTACCTTAGTGGTCTAAATTCCTAATGGTATAGGTACACATACCCAATATAGTACCCCATGGTTCTAAGTTCGAGAATGGGGGGAAGGTACGCATACCCCTGGGATCTGAATTTGGGAATGGTTAAGGGTACAAATACCATGTACGTGTACCCCAAGAGTCTGAGTTCGCGGACTGCCCATAGGTATGCATACCGTGTACGCATACCTCCCAATTCTGAACTAAGCAGATGCTCATAAACTATTTTCACAAATATGTTTCACATTGCTACAACTCTCATAAACACTTTTAAGACAACTTTGTTCACTAAATTACTATGTGTTTGTGGATCATGGTTTAAGTTTTTAGTGTTATTGAACACTACTTGTGCTTGAAAGTTCAGAAAGCATTGTACATATTTCCATAATCCCGGACCATAATGTATATTATTTTGTATAATTTCAAGGATGACTTCTCACATGCTTACATGAATTCCTAATAAGAATTTCATCTATACTAAGAAAGTGTTTGCTTGGATCTCAAGTTATCTTAGCTTAAACTCAGAGATACCTAAAGCCTTGAAAATCTATAAATACAGAGACTCTTGCAACATTATTTTTTAATCCCTCGCACTTCTTGTGTCCTAGTTTCTAAGCTAGAGTCGTCCTTTATAACCGAGGTTCTTTGTGAACTGTATTTTAGGTTACGACTTAAAGACTTCACTTAGGAGTTCATGAAGCTAGGTCAGACTATCTTTTACCTGATAGTTCTTGTATCCATATCTTGTTCTTATTGATCTTTGAGGTTTTTGTAATCTCATTTCAGGAACGATATAAATATATAAATCATAAAGTTACCATCGTCTCAAACTTTATGATTCCTTAAGATAAATATATAAACTCTTTTTTGATTTGTTTGGATTGTTCTTGAGGCTTTGAGAGATAGTTAGGAATCCAGGATTATCAGTTAACTGAGTGTTAAAAGGAGAGGGTACTAGGTACACCATCAACTTTTTCGTTCGGCAACCTCTATGGACAAAACCTAATATAATTGCAAGTGAACCAACTTATCGATCCTTGCAATATATATATAGTTTCTATCTATATCTCTTCTCAATCAGAAAGTCTAGACAGCAGAGTCCGTGAACTTGATTGTTAAGAAAAGTACTTGGACGATCTCAAAAATCAATTTCCAAGATCAATCTAGTTGTATCTAAATAATCCAATCGTAAATTTGCCAAGTATGAAACTTGTTATCTATCTTTCAATGTACAAATTCTACAAGAACGAGTCTCGTAATCGATCACAATTAATATGGGTGTATCTAATAGAATTGATTCCGTACTACTTGTGTAAATCCTATTATAAAGATAAACAATATAATACGGGAAAAAAGAACACAATACGGCATAAGTTTTGTTAACGAGGAAACCACAACTGCAAAAAAAAATCATGGACCTCGTCCAGATTTGAACACCAAAATGTGTTCAGCCGCTACAAACAGTAGCCTATTATCAGATTTTAGGCTTGAATATAGTTGAGACTGAATTCACCTTCCAAGCAATTCAGTTACAGTCGCGCTCCTTACGTCTCTTGAACCTCACAAGGTTGTACGCAATTGATTCCCTTAGCTGACGTCCTTTAAAACCTAAGAGTTGCTTCAACCCAAGTGAAGACTTTTGATACCAATCTACCTCTAACAGATAAGCCTATTTGATTTCCCTTTAAATCAAAGGTTAAGGCTTGGAAATCTGTTTGCAATAGATAAAGATAGCAAAATCTCACAAATCTGGAACACTTACACTCAGTTAGCTGAGAAGCCAGAATTCTTAACCACTTCTCGAGAACAATCGAATAGTTTTCAGATTATTATCTTGAAGAATCACAAAGTCTGAGATGAAGAGAACATGTGATTTATATTTATCTCGCACTGAAAAAGATTACGAAAACCTCGATAACATAAAGAGCAAGATCAAGATACACAAATCCCTAAGTGAAGTCTTTCAGTCGTAGACCTAATTATGTTTCTAAGAGAAAACCTAGGTCAATGGAGGACGACTCTAGCAATTAACTATGACACAAAGTATCATGGATTGAATTTTCCAGATGAATAAATGTATTTATTTATAGATGTTCAAGACTAAGGGTTGCTTAAAATTCAAGGTAAGATAACTTGAGATTCAAGTGAACACTTTATTTGTTTAGATGGAACTCTAATTAGGATTTCAAGTAAGCATATGAGAAGTTTCTCTTAAAATCACATAAAATAATATACATAATGGTCCTGGTATGAACTATGTATAGTGATATTTCTTGGCAAATATGCCTTTCGAACTAATAAGAAAAATCGTGTTCATATAATTACTTATGATTTTAATCATGATGCACATACACAAGGTTTTAGTGATAATATATCTCTTAGAGGTGTTTATGAAAGTCATAGCAATGTTAAACATATTTCCCCAAAAAAAAGTCTTTGAACATCTTCTAATATTCACTGGGACAGTTTGTGAAACGGTTTGTGAACCACTAGCCAGTTCGTGAATTAAGTGTGCTACGGTTCGTAAACTGGATTCTTAACTGTCCTGCTTCCTAAAATTCAGATGTCTACGGTTCATGAACTGGGTTCGTGAACTCTCCTATTCAGAACCTTACGGTTTGCGAACTGGTTCGCCAACCTTCCTATATTTCGAACATCAAATATCAATAATTTGTGAAGTGGTTCGCCAACCTTTTCTGAGTCCAAATTTCAGTAGTTCTGAAAAACTCTCTTTGATGTTTGAAACTTTCCCAAATGCCATAGATATAAATATCATCACTTGGGAAATTTTCAAATGATCCACAATATTAATTCTTGGACAATAAAATGTTTTGAACTAAGATCGCTAAGGATCAATGAACTCCATTGCTTAAATCATATTTCGAGATGTTTAACAAGACAAGCTTGACTCAAAATTTCTTATTTGCATAAATCTACTAGAAGTAATACGACATAGTGTCATACAGATAGAACGGTAAAACTTGTCAGTAAATAGAATGGTTCAGTCTTCACATACCTTGTTGATGAAGTTCTTCAAATGTCTATGTCAATCTTCAGTGTTTGAGGGTTATTTAGTGATGTCTGATACTCAACTACCAACTTTCATACCTAGTCCAAAACTTGACTTAGTAGATTAGATTCAAGATATATTTTTGCTCATCCAACATTGACAACAAGCTTGAGATAACAAAACTTGTGAGTTCAACCGAGGAAAACTGCACCCGTAGAAAAATCCCGAGACTTTTTCTTCCACGATCAAAAGGAGAGAAAAACTCTACATAAAGATGAAAAGGAGAAAAAATCTATATACATATATTTTTCAAGGATCTTTTATTAAATCTACTTGCAATTATATTGGGTTTTATCCATACAGGTTGCCGAACGAAACAGTTGTTGGTGCATTTGGCACCCTCTCTTTTTCAGTTTGCAGTATGCTAGCTAAATACATCCATAATTTAACCAACTCTCAATTAATGCATGTTTCTTTCTGTCAAAAAAAGGAAGAAAAAAAGACTAGCATTGGTAGGAAGGTTTGTTTGCAAGTGCCAAGTGGTACAGAGTGAAAAAATAAAATAAAATAAAATGTCAAAGGCCCATATTGAAATTTCCAAGTAGCCCAAGCCAGCAACCCAACCACTAAACTACTTACCACACTATTTGTAGCCCTATCTATGCTAACCTATTTACCGTACTTTTTATAACCCTATCTACTAATCACGTGGAAAAAGATTTGAATTTCCGTTTAGGCTTTGCTCGGTTACATGAGAAATATAATACACACTTGACAAATTTGGGTGCAATTTTTTTCTTTTTCTTTTTTTGCTAAAAATATTTAGTAGTCTGCTTACAATATTTTTTTACAACGATAGATTCCAGCAGAATTTTTCAATGCTTTCGTATCGGCAAACTATTCCAACGAACCTCACTTACTAATACGACGTGTCAATGGAAATCCATGGAGAATATTTTATCCATAATTGGGCTTAACAAGCCATTATAAAATTCGCATGATCTTGAACCATGTCGACAATAAATTCTTTAACATATTGTTCAAAGGGAGAGTGCAAAATCCAAACATGCTTCTGTTTCTTTAAACTTAGCCAGGATATGGGGTCAAAGAACTAAAGACAGATGGTCAAAAGATGCTGAAAAAACACAAAATTTCTGCATCAGTTAGCTTCCTATAAGTACAAGCTGAGTAATATAAACTGCTTAAGAATAAATGATGATTTGACTTATGATAAGTCAATCATTTCTGCAGAGGCTGTTAACTTCTATACTAGCCTTTTTTCTGAGCAATTTCCTTATAGACCAAGGTTTGATGAGCTGCAAATGCCTTATATTCCTGTTGAAGACATAATTCATTTAGAAAGACCTTTTTTCTGAAGATGAAGTGAAGAATGTGATTTGGCACTTTGGTTCTAACAAGGCACCTGGTCCAGATGGTTTTACTATGGAATTCTTCAAGTGTACCTGGGATGTGATTAAAGATGATCTCTTGAAGGTGGTCAAGGAATTTATAAGTACTTTGTCTCTTGATTGGAGATTGAACTGTACTAATATGAAGTTAATTCTTAAATGCAGTAGAGCCGTGTCTTTGCATAATTTTAGACCTATTAGTTTAATTGGTGGAGTTTATAAGATAATTTCTAAATTGTTAGCTCAAAGAATGAAGCTTGTTTTACCTTCCATAATTTCTGATTTCCAAGGGGCTTTTGTTCAAGAAAGACAGATAAATGATGGAATTTTGATTGCTGCTGAGCTGATTGATTCAAGAAAGACAGAAGATAAACCAGGAATTGTTTGTAAGGTGGACTTTGAGAAGGCTTTTGATAACATCAATTGGTGGTGTATTGACATTTTTTTGGAGAGATTTGGCTTTGGGCACATCTGGAGGAGCTGGATAAAATGGTGCATTTATTATGCTAGATTCTCTATACTTCTAAATGGTGAAGCTACAAGTCAATTCAAATCACAGAAAGGAATTAGACAAGGAGATCCCATTTCTCCTTTTCTGTTCATTATAGTGGCTGAAATTCTATCCTTAATGATCAAAAAAAGCTACATCCTCTAACTTGATTTCTGGATTCAAAGTTACTTCTAATGGTACTGAAATCCAGCATCTTCAATTTGCTGATGATTTGATTGTTTTCTTAAATGACACACCTGAGCAAGTGACAAACTTGAAGAATATTTTGTTCTCTTTTGAAGTCATCTCAGGTCTAAAAGTGAAGTTTAGAAAAAAATACTATTGTGGGAATTGGGAATGTTCATAATGGTGCTGAGTGTGCAAATATTTTTGGATGCAGTTTGTCTGAATGGCCTCTAAATTATCTGGGTAGAAGTAAATCTAAATGCAAGGTTACGTGGGACATTATAATTCAAAGAATTCATCAGAATCTTTCTATTTGGAAGTGTAAATACCTCTCTAAGGGTAAGAGATTGATAATGGTGAACAATGTTATTGCTAGCCTACCAATGTATTATCTCACAATGTTTCAAATGCCTGTTTCTGTCATGAAATAAATTGAGAAGATTATGAGAGATTTTATTTGGGGTTCCACTTCAAATTCCAAAAAGAAAAGCTTGGTGGAATGGTCAAAGGCTAATTTATCAAAGAAGAGAGGAGGAATTGGTGTTAAAAAACTGAAGTTGACGAATAAAGTTTTGCATTGCAAGTGGATTTGGAGGTATGGCTCTGAAGAAAAAGCATTGGGGAGAAATATTGTACATCAAAAGTTTGGTGGAAATGAAAATGCTTTCTTCTCCAAGAATTCAAATATGGTTGTCAAACATAGCTTGTGGGCTGGTATCTTAAAATCAAAAGATCATATCATGCAGAATACTTCCTTGAAAGTGAATAATGGTGAGAGAGTATTATTTTGGGAAGATAAATGGATTGGAGAGGTTTCACTCAAAAATTCTTATAATGCTCTTTACAAATTATCTAAGATGAAGTATGCAACTATTAAGGATTGCATCTCAGATGAAGCAGCTTGGAGATTGAAGTTTTCAAGAAACTTGAATGCAGCTGAATTAGGTGATGTGGTTCTTATGCTCCAAGATGTAGGAGATCCAACTAATATTATTGATATGGAAAGAGTTGAAGATCAAAGAAAATGGATTGTTGAGGGGGTGATTTTACTGTGAGTAATTGTTATAAATCACTGCATCTGAATGGCTTTCTTGTTTTTCCACATAAACAATTATGGAATTCAAAAGTTCTAATGAAGGTATCTTTCTTAGTCTGGACATTATGTTATAATGGAGCACCAACTCTTGATTTTCTTCATAGAGCTGGTAGGACAAACAATAATGATTATTTGTTCTGCAATGCTGCGCAGGAAACAAATAGCCATCTTTTCATGCAATGTGCTGAAACCTTGAAGTTGTGGAATTACTTTCTGAAAAGTTTTGGTATAGACTGGGTTTTCTCTGATTCTGTCAAAACTACTTTATGAGAATGGCCTGCTAAGAAAGGTAACACAATCCATAGAAAATTGTGGGGATTAATACCTTTTGCTATTTGGTGGAACATTTGGAATGAAAGGAGTAACAGACTCTATAGAGGTATGAGGAGAAACTGCAATCAGTTAATCATTGTTGTGAAGTGTACTATCTATGAGGAACACTAAGATTTTTCAGCACATCCGTTTGAGTACTATCATATGTAATTGGGAGGTTGTAGTGGCTTGAACTTTTGTTTTTTGTTAGCCTTGAGCCTTATCTTGAGCTTTTGTATTGACATGAGCTTCTATTAGCCATGTTCTTTTTTTTGTTTTGATTTGGTATGTAGTCATGCTTTATGCCTGATACTTATTTTTAATAAAATTTGCCTTTTATAAAAAAACAACAACAATCCATTTGGTGTTTATTAGTGAATTTCTTCTTCTTTTTTCGAGTATTTTCATCAAATCGATGATTTTTCCGATACTTGCATTTGTCAGTAAAAAATTTGTCAAAATTAAATAACTAAATATCGTTCTGATGCAGCTTGATCAAAAAAAAAAAAAGCTCATATAACATATAACGTCCAAGTAAAATATTTTACAAAATATGTGTTACTGTTTCATAGTTGTTGCCAAGGAATAACTGAATTAATCAAAAATAAATTCCAACTTGAATTTACATTTTACTACTCAATGAGTTACCCTGCCAGTGCCACTTGGCTGTCTTGAGAAGTGAGTCACTGCAATATCCGACGTAGTAGAGGGGGAAGACAAACATACATTGCTGTCCTCGTACACTAACTTATGCAAAATAATACTCCTTATCTCTCTCATCATCCACAGCGCGGGCAGACCGTTGTCACCATATCCAGTCTCCAAGCACATACCTCCTCAAAACCCAAAGAATCAATCCGACGGTTAAAACTTAAGGTACACGATCCTCCTCAATACCGACCACACTGTAAAAACACTTTACTGTTTCTCCTTCTCCCGAAACCGCAAATACCTAAACTGCCCTCTCGGACTAAAGCCCATAGCACTCTTTCTTTCTTTCTCTCTTTTCCTCCTCGTTCTTATTTTTTTTCTTCCCCCTTTTCTCTCTAAAAAAGAACACGAAAAATCTCTGCTTCGATTTTTCTCAGAAATCGTTTAATTTTATCTTCAAATTTCCAGACATGACTCTGATGACTCCTCCGCCGTTAGATGTATATCTCACTAAAATCCTCTCTTCTTCTCATTCTTTCACTTGAAAGTTTTTTTTCTTTTTTCATTTCAGTGATTTTTGTTTTTTCAAATTAATGTTAAATTAGGTTTTTTTTTGTTTGATTTAATTTGATTAATAGTTCGTTTTATAGATTTGTTTGATTTTGTAAGAGTTTTGACTCGATCAATAGAGTTCGATTTTACTGGATCCGAACTTAAAATTTATACTGTTGGTTTATTATAGCAGGAGGATGATGAGATGTTGGTTCCACATTCAGAGTTTGTTGAAGGTCCTCAACCTATGGAAGGTAAGATTAAGTTTTTTTTTTTTTTTTTACCTGTTCCCCAAATTATAGTGTTTTGTTGAATTAGGATTTAGGGTTTCATTTTCTGGTGGTTTAACTGTTAGATTTGGTAATCTTAATATTCGGTTTAGTAATTTTGAATGTTTTATGGTGGTAAGGTGAATTTTAGTAATGTTTAGGGTTTGTGTTGTTTGTTTTTGACAGTCGCAACAGCAGAAGCAGTTAGTACAGTTGAAAATCAGCCGGTTGAGGATCCTGCATCTTCGAGATTTACCTGGACGATTGAGAATTTTTCTAGGTTAAACACTAAGAAACATTACTCTGATGTCTTCACTGTTGGTGCTTATAAATGGTACGTCCACATTTTTTTTTCTGTTGTGTTTTTGAGTTGATCCTGTTTTCCTCTTTATTATTATTATTATTTTTAATTATTTTTGCTTAACTCTGATGATTTGCTTACTGTCATTAGGCGGGTGCTGATTTTTCCCAAGGGAAACAATGTAGATCACTTATCTATGTACCTTGATGTTGCGGACTCAGCTAATTTGCCGTATGGGTGGAGTAGGTATGCACAGTTCAGTTTGGCAATCGTCAATCAAATCCATAACAAGTACACAGTGAGAAAAGGTACTCCCTTTGTTGGTTATGCTTGTGTCTTGTCTATCTTTGTAGCAAATATCATTACTTGGAAAGTTGGGAAGTTTGGAGGTTGTTGCAACTACATGTTGTGATTCGGTATTACAAAAAAGATAATGTCTATCTCTGAGGTTTTGAACAAACATTGACTTGGGCATACTGCATGGTTATGATAAGGGCATTCTATATGTTTACGATAAGAATTTGAAAAGGCTAGCTTTATGGTAGTAGTTGGGTTTTTGTCGTTGTAACACCCGTTGGAAATTATAAAAATGATCTATAATTCTGATAAGAAATTTTTGCTTAGCAGACGTAAACACTTAGCACACCTATATGTTTATTTTGCAAGGTTGGTCTCTTTCCAATTATGTGTTGCATGAAACATGTGCATATTTCGTAGCTGGGTATCAGTTCTCTGTAATCTAATGCTAACTTTAACCCTTCTACATTCTGTAGATACACAACACCAATTTACTGCACGAGAAAGTGATTGGGGTTTTACATCGTTCATGCCTCTTAGTGAACTTTACGACCCTGGAAGAGGGTATCTCGTAAATGATACTTGTATAGTTGAAGCGGAGGTTGCTGTCCGTAAAATCACGGATTACTGGACATATGACTCTAGAAAGGAGACAGGTTATGTTGGTCTTAAGAATCAGGGAGCAACATGTTATATGAACTCTCTTCTCCAGACTCTGTATCATATTCCTTATTTTAGGAAGGTTTGGATTTGCATCTACATTTTCGTTATCAATTCAGTCACAGGTTACCCCTCCGATTGTATAAATGTTTTGATACTGTGGATTTTGCATCTTAGGCGGTGTACCATATGCCAACAACTGAGAATGATTTGCCATCAGGAAGCATCCCTTTGGCTCTACAGAGTTTGTTTTATAAGCTTCAGTACAGTGACAATAGCGTCGCAACAAAGGAGCTGACTAAATCTTTTGGATGGGATACATATGATTCTTTCATGCAACATGATGTGCAGGAACTTAATAGGGTTCTTTGTGAAAAGCTTGAAGATAAGATGAAGGTATATGCATGATAAAAGTTTTCGAGGGAAAGACTAATACATTCGGTGTTCACCTTGTTTTTTTGTTCTTTTCCACCTCCTCTTTTGTTTATACTAATTTGTGCTGATTTTACTAGGGAACTGTTGTGGAGGGTACGATACAACAGTTGTTCGAAGGTCACCATATGAACTACATTGAATGCATCAATGTGGACTACAAATCTACTAGAAAGGAGTCATTTTATGGTATGATTTCTACAACATTGACTTGTCTGTTTATTTGATTGGCTTACTTTTCAAAAACAAATGAATCAAGATACTGGCCTAGTTCAGAAGAACCAGAACTGATCGCCGTATTTTGCAGACCTTCAACTTGATGTAAAAGGCTGTCGGGATGTTTATGCTTCTTTCGACAAGTATGTGGAAGTGGAGCGTCTTGAAGGTGATAACAAGTATCATGCTGAACAACATGGTTTACAGGTTAGTCACATGAATATACCAAATTTGAGCTGGTCCGCCCATGTGATGTTGCGAGGGCATGTTATTAAGAAATTATGGATTTTTTATGTATTGCTTAAAAAAAAGAAATCCTTCTTCAGATGTTCCAAAACTTTCTTTTTGCCTAGTAATTTTGCTATTTTTATAGCTTTTGACCAACTG
>JAJJMB010008334.1:7467399-7574350 GCA_023531105.1 Papaver atlanticum
ATAGCTGTTCTGAACTTCTACGACGTCTTTAATGTTCTTCATTTTCCCAACGGTAAGGGTGGAGGTTTTTGCTGGTAGGAATTAACTTCCAATCCTTGAGCCCCCCCGTGGTAGAAAAAGCAATAATTTTTTGATGGTGTTCTCGTCTCTGATGTCAACCACTCACCATCTATTTCATGAAAATCAAAGTTCTAAAAAACACCACCACATACACATGTATGGGCCAAAAAGGAGATTCAATCTTTTCAGTCGACTTCAAATTTTATGATTTTGATTCATAGTTGACCAAATGACTTTTTAATGTTTCGATTCACAGTCGGCACTAAATTTACAGCACACGAAATACAATTGATCCGCCGACAGTCTCAATAACCAGACGATTCATACGCAGGAGCAACAGCACGTAGTATTGGCCCTGCAAAATTCAACAAAAGCTAAAAACGGCGGTTCGAAATTTACAGAACTCGATATACAATTGATCCGCCAACAGTCTCAACAACCAGACGATTCATTCGCAGGAGCAGTAGCATGTAAGATCTCACTTTTGGCCCTGCACAATTCAACAAAAGTTACATCAATACCCAGCACCCTAAAATGGCCATGGATAGTTTCCTGACAACAACGACAGTTTTCTGTGCCGTTGAGAGAACCTGAACAACAGATTTGGAAGAAAACACGTCCTGGAAAAAGTCCCAACTCTTCTTGTATCAATTTATTCGCGGAGTATGCCTTGTTACTGCAACTGCTATCATAGCAGAGAACAAGGCTATATTCTTTGCCACCTTAAAACCCTCGCATTAGGTTTTTTACAGGTTGCACTACGTCTAATGACCTTCGTACATGTGCACATGCAGTGCCCACACCACCAAAATATTCTGATGGGGTAAAAAATCAATGTATTCATGACTTACTCCTGGGGTTGTTAAAGGCAAACTAAGGGAGACTTTTATTAAGTTAATTATTGACAACAAAGATGAAGCCAGAAGGTAAAGAGCTTGACTGTGCATACCCAAATTCAAAGTAGCAAGGTCATCTTGGTAAAATAAGTTGCCATCTTTCGGCTTCTCATTTCCCCTTAGGTATGAGTTCATTTTATCTACAGCTGCTTCCATATCCTACAATATTTTAACATTTGAGTAAGAATTCACAACAAAAAACAACATTTCAACGCTTCACTTCCAATGGCAACCTAGATAATTGAATGACTAACAAAAGATAACCTCTAACAAAGTAGCCAACTCCTGAAATTTTAAAACAGGAGCTATAGGACCGGTACAAGTGATAGTAAGCTGTCATGCAGAAAGAGATTTTAAAGCAAACCACTCAAAACTACCATTTCACAACTGTGAATTTGACATGGTCTGTATCTTGTAGTGACGCGCACAATTTCATAACTACTTGCAGAGACCAAGCAGTTAAGCACCACAGCAATACCATACTGATAATTTTGTTAACTCAAACACTACTGTATTGTAGTAACAGAATCTGCTAAGACAAATTCCTCACAGCAGAATGGAACTAAACGTAATTTGGTTTTAGTGTTATTAACAAAGCACCAAGAATGTAGTTCACCCAAATGTTACACGCTTTATGTTGAGTGTGATTTCTTACCATGTATCAAATTTGTGCAGTCTGCTAGACATCAGCCTCTATTGAGAAACTCTTTAATGGTCTCTCTTCGCTCATGTTTTTTGTGTGATTAAGTTCTAATTCTTTTAACATTACCTGTGGGTCATGTGCTTCTGTATATACTCTATATGGCTAGTACTATCATATTATATTTAGACAAAAAACAATCTGCAGATAACAAGCATATGATGCAGATTGCAGAACAAGTACTCACGATATTACAGGGATTTCAACACAACAGAATAAACATACCTCCCATGATGCTAAACTTTTCATGTAAGAAGGAACGTTACTCTCGTAGTCATCCTTTGATATTTTTATAAGAGTGGCAGCGGCTCCTCCAACTGACTTGGGTTTATCTTCCAATTCCCCTAAATTTATGACAGAAATATAGAACAATCAGATCCTAAATAATAGAATCGGACTATAAAGACTGAGAGTACAAGAGGAATACTGTTCCGCACCTCCTGCTTTGTCCAACACCTCCGTTGCAGGTTCATGACGCCCTTTTGCACCAGGCAGCTCAGCATCATCAAAGCTTTAAAAAAGGAAGAAGCAGAAGTGAGATTCAGGAATGAGAAACCTTACTAGAAGATCATTGATCATCGAACATATTACACGAACTTACTTTATTGGCCTCCTCAAAGAGGGCATATCAATGTCACCTCTGGCTGCAATGAATAGCAGAAAGAACATTGAAGAGGAAATGGATGAGAAACAATGACCAAAATTTGAATTTTCTAATAACTACCCTCAAATTAGTTGACATAGAAAAAAAATTCTATAAAAATTATCTGCACACACCTCCAGAGGCTAAGGTGGCGAGACAAGCATCCGAAAGGCCCATATTTTGTATGCTTAAGGATTTCTGAAATCTTTTGAATGTCAAGAAACACATTAAATTCGATTCCATGTTTGTTTAAGATTACTAGATGCAGGTTCATAATATAAAGAAATAATCCGCATAGGCACGTCCTCCAGGAATGCCTTCACTAGTTGATTTGAGACCACATTTTAGCCAAGCCCCACAGTGGAGCATTTCCTCCTCCACTCCAAATTGTAACCCATCAGCCTGATGGCTTTGAACTCTCACTTGCGACGGCTGGGAGACAGCAGGTAACCATAATTCAACCATGTTGATTCACCTTAGGGATTTGTTTTAAAGTGCATCCTAGTAGGTATTTACGCACTCACCTGTGTTAGGGTCTAGAGTTCTTTTGAGCCAATAATAGAGGTTTTCCTACAAAAATGAGTCATATTCTACAAGCACAAATTACTACGGTTAGTAGAACCGAGCGTGCTCAACCACCATAAGTGAAATGCAACACAGTAATCATATGTAATATGACGCTCCCTATTAGATACTATAATAAATTGATAACAAAGATGATCAAATGCAGCTTGCAGTAGCACGATTTTAAACACTAAATGACAACCTAAACCTAAAAAGAGAAAAATACAATGAAGTAAAAGAACTTTGATAGAAAGGATACAAATCGTCATTTTCAAGTCTTTTGATGATAGACCTTGGTTCACAAGAGAAAGCTGATAAATCCAGTTCGTCAGACTTAAACAACTTGGAATTGTATCCAGGTGGTGTCTTCAATTCGCTTACTTCATCTTCATCGTCAATTTCAGCTTCAAAAACCCCCATAAGAAAACGAAAAAAAAATTAATCTCACAAATACATAATAATTAAATTAAGGATTTCGTGTTTGTTGCTCATTATTACCTTCAGGAGTGTAACCAAAGCTCTTAAACCGATCTTCAAGCTCGATCAAATAGTCTTGATTCTTCTTATAAAGTTCATTACAGTGCCCTAACAACTCTTCAAACGATACAGTGTCAAACGCCATAGATTCGAGGAAGTTCAGATCTGAACTCGCGGATTTAACTCTACGATTCAGACACTGTATGAAGGTTGATGACGCCGAATCTTTGAGGGGAACATACAAATGATAATAAATACAGAATTTTTTAGAGAAACTGAGACATTATTTAAGAGCAAAAGAAAAAAGAATTGGATTTAGGAAAACATACCGAGAGGAATAGGTCGTCTTTCAACTGATTCTTTGAGAGTATCAGAACTGGATTGAAGATGTTTGCAGAAACATGCTAGGGTTTTACAGAAGGTCGATATTGATTCATCCATCTCGCTCTCTATTTCTCGCACTGGATTGCGGTTTTGGAATTCTCGAGTTTGATTTCGAATTTCTTTTTAATAAATTGTTTGATTTCGAAATTCATTGGCGGCAATTGAATTTATCGATGGAAATACTAAATTCAATTAGCTAAATTGAACAAGTGGTCAACAGCCGCGCCTGTAGCTCAGTGGATAGAGCGTCTGTTTCCTAAGCAGAAAGTCGTAGGTTCGACCCCTACCTGGCGCGTATTAAGTTTTTTTTTACTTGTTCCAAAAGGTGTAGGTTCGGCTTTTACTGTTCTGCACTGCTGATTCCTTAGCTCTTAAACACAGACGATACTTTTTATTGTTGAAGACAACCCACACAGACGATTACACCATGACAAATAAAAATGACGAAAGGAAGTAGTTTTGACACAAAAGTACAAAAGGATATAGTGAGAGCAGAAAAAAGTTGTATGTACAACTACAGAATACATTTACTCTACTTTTCGATCCAAAATTGTCATTGTTACTCCATACATTTTGTACTCTTAATTTCCAGCACCTTATACTATTGGTTCTATCCTCACAGATGGCCCATTTGGCACCAGGAGAGCTGTAAGATTGATGGATGCTGCTTTATCAGTTTCATATACACTTCCAAAATATAAGGCTTTCACATTGTATCCAGTTCCTCAGCTTAACATGGATGTATCCAGTTCCTCAGCTTAACATGGAGGAATTGAGGACCCTATATTTGGTCATCATCCTAATCTCTACTGCCATTAATATCATAATAAGACGCACAAACTATGACCTGGCATCAGGAAAAATTGTGCAGAAAAATGCGGATGTTGAAAAATGATCACGGGCTACTCTGAGGTGATCAAAGTTGTTGAATTTAGTAAAGAAAGACGGTTTCTTGTCAAACTTATTTTCTCCTCTGCTTCAGCTACCTTCTCTCTTACCCCACGAACAACTTCCTCCGGAGCTTTCTCTACAAACTGCATTGCATGAAGGTACTTCACTTTTTATATTACAACATTATAATATTAATATGAAGTTCACTGCTAATATGTGGGCACGTGTGGAACTAAAGTATATGTGTGCAGTGTGTACAGACTAGGATGGAAGAATTATAGACCTTGGGTGAACTAAGGCGAGCCTTAAGGGCATCATATTCTGATTGCATCTTTGAAAGGCGTTTTGTCAGGCGTTGGACCTCATCAGAGATATCCACCATGTCAGCAAGAGGCAGATAAGCTTCGAGACCTTCACCAGCCACAAGGTGTACCGATTGCTTTGCATCACCTGAAACACAATCAGTGACGCACCATACACTTACCAGATTGAACATTTAGCATTTTGGTTTCCTTCACATAAAAGTTGCCAAAATGTTTTATCTTAAAGATGATAATTGATGTAATCAGGATACATGCCTGGAGGAGAACCAATGAAATGAACGTTTTGTAAATCTAGTCTGGAAAGCAATGCCAGGACTTCCTTCTCTTTCTGTACGAAATAAACTAACATAAATTAACCTTCAGCATGCATAAAAAAGCTATTTCTATTACAGAAAATGTGGATTGACGCCTGAGCTGTAAATCTGTTTAATTGGTCATTCAACCCAGAAAAAGCTGTATTTCTCCGATTGAGCATTAAAAAAGTAAAAAATTTAGCATGAAGTATCGGTTCAACCAAAAAAGCTTTCTGACAAGGACGAAAGGAAGTTGGATTTTTGCTAAAGATGTTTCAGATCCAGAGATGTTACATAAGGAAATGACAAATGTAAATGGGAAAGGATTAAGTTTCTCAGCGTCCAATCCGTTATTTAGCCATATCAATTAAAGACCAGGTCTGAAGCACATAATGCAGTAGAAACAATATGAAGGATACTCACAGACATGTATTGGAGGACATCATCACTTCCAATAATTGAAGCAGATATCCTTTTAGCAGGTTCAACAGAATACTCTGCTCGGGCATTTCGGATTGCTCTAGTCTGAGTAAAATGCAAACATTAAAAACAACAAATATACAACTGTTTGATTGGGAAAAGAGAAGGAACACGACATCAACCTTCTCACGAACTGGGGAAAAAAAGGGGACAAGAATCAAGACAAAAGAAGAAATGAAGTAACCCACCAGAGCTTGCAAGTTCTCAAATCTTCGAATGGAGTTCTCATTCCTTGGAAGCGATGTCTCAGGCCAAGGAGAAACAATGAGCGCTTGCTTCCTATAAGGCAATGCCTATGCTTGGATCATGTGAAGCATCATAAGAAAACGTATGAATACATAAGAAACCGGGATTAAACAGGTGTTCTCGTATATACGAAAGGGTACACCGTAAATAATAAGAGATAATATCAACCATGGGAGTCAAACCAGACTTCCTCAGTATAATGATGCCCGTATGAAAGAAACTACAATTGCATCAACAGGAAAGTCGAGGCGCAAACTTATAATTACAACTGCACAACTAAAGACATGAATCCTCTTTTCCAAGAAAAACCATTTCGCTGTTCCACTATCCCAAAGATTCCCTCTTTAACAAAGCACTCCATTTAACTGGTTCCATTCATAGAATAAAGGGTTTTACCTGAACAACGCTCAAAAGATCATTTAGTCTCTAAGGAAAGGATGTCTAAAATTTTAAAAATCTAAGTTATAACCCCATACTATACTCTGATCTTTCTCAGATCTCCACCAGCTCCACCAGGCATTTACAATATAAAAGATATAACAATCGACAGTTGCAGGTTAGACAATGATAAAACCTTACCACCCATTTAGACCCCGAGACTTCAATTATAAAGTCACAGATTAAAACCCAGAAATTAAGCAGAAGAAAATATCTTACCTGCCACAATTCTTCAGTAACAAATGGCATGAACGGATGTAGCATCTTTAATATGTTTTCAAACACGTATAAAAGAACTGCCTGGGCTACAGGAGCAGATATATTTCCTTCGGACTTATAAAGACGAGCTTTACTAGCTTCAATGTACCTAAGAAATAAGTAGACTATTAGTTACAGTGACATAATGCAATTCGTGCAATTGAAGGGGAGATCCATTACTGGTCGATCCATTGTAACAAGAAAACAACCCAGACAACAGTGTTGCTTGGAAACGAAGTTCATGTTTATTTTCTTTTATCCACAGAATAGGGTAAGTTCAAAACTATCCTCTTTAGTAATCCATGAAGTACTCAGTTGCAACTGTATTAAAATTACCAAATGGACCTTTACATAGACGGATTTTCATTATGGCATAAGGGATTTTGTTTAATTAATGATAAAAAGGAACTTGAAGAAAACTTCAAGACATACCAATCAGCAAAATCTCCCCAAAAGAAGTCATATGTTTCTCTCCCAACATCTCCAAAGAAAAACTTTTCATAGCTTGAGGTTACAGAATCGATCAGCACATGAAGTTTTGAGACCTGGAGGTTAAGTATAAAATTTAAGAAAATAAGTTGTGGTAAGGAATTTGAGAACATGATACAACACCGGAACAGATAAAACTCACCACCCAACACTCAGGCAAAGGTAGCCTACAAAGAGAATCCTCCGAATCAAACTGAAAGAGACCACCATTGGCCAAATTAGCAGCAGGATTATATACTAAAATATCCATCTTACTACCTAACTAGCTCAAATAAACGAAACACGAGATAAACTCGGCACCAAACAACAGGGTAGCAAAGAAAACATTTGAAGGAGTTGAAACGTCCCTAAAGATATTGCATTAGTAAATTATGTAGCCTGTTTCACATCTCGAGATGGGATGTATGCTTATCAGATTACACCAGAAACATGTACAGGTTTCCTGGTTAAGTGGTAACACTTAGGAGGGCTACTGTAACAGATCTGAATATGATACCAGAAGTTACAAACATTTAAATTATCTTTTTCTTGCACCATTTATAAAACCTAACAAATAATCTGCAGATGAACGGTTTCGGTTACGTAGATGGAAGTTCTGAGAGGAAACATTTTCTCCAGAAATTTTCATGGCTGAGTGAACATTCCATTGTGGTCATAGACATGATAGGATTAGCTTTTCAGAAAACAATGACTTCATATTCCAGTGATGCAAAAAAAACAAAATCCAAAATTCATTAGCTTTTCATTTGCAAGATCATGGCAACACTATGGAAGCCCAGATCTTTTATAAGGCTTAAAGAAGAAAAGAAAAACAAACCTTCACATCCAATATGTTGTCCCACGCGGATGCATCACTTTGACTAGGCAGATTTGACAACACAAACTTGCCAGCATTCCACAGTTTGTTAGTGAATCCTTTATTAGAGGTTAATCTCTCTACTGACAAATTAAGGTCCTGAAGAATGCAAAGTTTTAAGAATCATTGATAAGAGAGCAGCAAGCCGGAAATAAAAACTCCTTGCAAGCAAAACAAACCTGCCCGGCGGTCCCCAGAGCAACTGAAAATCGTAACGCATCTGTTCCAAACTCCCTTATCGTATCAAGTGGATCAATGACATTTCCCAATGATTTAGACATTTTTCGTCCCTGCAAAAAAATTATTTGATGATACGTGTGGCAATAAAGAACAGCAATGCTTGCCTAGTTTCACAATGGAAAAAAGATTTCAATAACCCAATACTCACTTGGGAGTCACGGATAAGTCCGTGTAGATATATATATGAAAAGGGAACCTTTCCCGTAAACTCAATTCCCATCATTACCATTCGTGCCACCCAAAAAAACAAAATATCATGCCTGTCGAAACAGCATAACAACTTGCAGATCACTCAATTTGTACCAAAAGAAACCTGAAAATACCAGAATTACCAAAAAGAACACCCCATGCAATATAATTCCAAGGATCACTGGAACACTGAAATTGTGCAAGCAAATTCTGTTTAAAAAGAAAAACTTGAGATATAGATTCAAATTTTGAGATTTAAGTTTGTCGTCAAAATCATTTCATACAACTTGAAAAGAAAAAAAATCAAACCAAGTGATTTGAAAGGTTGATTTTTTTTTTTTACTTTTATTTGAAGTCTGATGTGGCAGGTGATACTAAATTGTGTTGATTCACATCTCAGTTCAAAGCTTCCAGGCAATTTATGTCCTCAGCACTTGATTTCAGTTTAAAAATGCAACCAAAGTGAACATTCGAAATACCAAGCCAACAATAATCTGTGAGTTCACAGCAGCATACTAGAGATGAACTGTCATACCCAGTTTCAAGGACTGTTGTTGAATAGAACTTCTTGTAATCCTCCGCTGATACATCTGGCCACCCAAGAGTGCTGAACGGCCACAGTGCACTGAAAAAAAAGAGAGGCAATGAATGAATTCGTTATTCAGTAAAATGGTATATAGAATTAGAATCAACCCGCAAAAAAGAAAAGAAAAGAGAACGGGTATCTCAAGTTTAAAATTAATTAGCATGTCTCGCAGATAGCATATTTTCTTACTAACTGCCGAGGGGACAGGGAAATGAGCTTCACTTGTTTACAGCAAAATGAAACAGTACATTAAACCTCAAAAAACACACAAACAAAAGACAACATTGATCTGGGTGTGTGCACAGGATTGCGTAAAGTAAGTCTGGGTTCATATGTTTGTTTAATGTAGAAATAATGTACAGTGATTTGTGAACAGTGTTTAGATATTTTTAACTAATGAGGGTATTCTTATAACTGTGCATAATCAATTTATAAGATAGAGGACTTTCTCCTCTGAGTGTTTAACACTCTTCCACTCACTCTCTCTTGATTTCTACAGACAATGACGACATATATAGGTTTAAACTTTTAAGGGTTCGTAGAAGGCCCGAATCTCTGAAATAAAGAGTAAAAAATGCTGTATGGAAACTGCAAGCAGGAACTGCCCTAGTTAGACTCTTGGAAATAAACAGATGATAACGATGTGCGATGTCTTATAGAACATAAATTCAAGATTAAATCATATAAGACATTGATTATTTAGTAATTGCAAGTTCTACCTTGAAAACCAAGTATCAAGAACATCTGGATCCTGATATATTTCGACATCTCTTCCATATTTCTCACGGGCTTTAACTAGGGCTTCTCCCTGGCTCCTAGCAACAATATAGTCTTCCTCACAATCTTTACCCTCAACGTACCAAACTGGTATTCGGTGTCCCCACCAGAGTTGTCTGCTTATACACCAGTCTTTAATATTTGAGAGCCAATGATTATAAATCTACAGGTAAAAACAACGAGCAAACGTTTAAGAAAATCCCATGCAGCAGCAAAACTCTACTAGCTTTCACATGATTATTTAAGATAAGACGCATGTATAGTTTAGCAAGGCATGAGAATCTCATGAAAATATGGTATCTGGTAATAGAATCGCGAGATAAACATGACATCCCATTTGCTTGACTGCACATATGGATTCAGAAGAAACATTTTAGTCCTGAAGAAGCTAACGAAATAAGGAGTTCACTATAAGTTGGGAAAACCAGTCCCCTAAGTATCTGCAATTAGGGGTCCACCAGGGTAGTAAATACAAAACACTAGAATGTATTAGAAACCTCTTAAGAATCAAAACGTGTAAGTTAAGTACCTTCTCAAATCTTTCAGGCAAAATGGTAATTTGCTTTTCTTCAACTGCACGAAGGGCTTTCTCGGCCAAGGGCTCCATGGTAACAAACCACTGTTTACTCACAAGTGGCTCTATTATCTATTTATAGAATGAAAACCACAGTATGAGCCACTTTTCTGTACAAGAGACATCCATCAAAGTTAACAAAAAGAAAAAAGTGCGGGGGTAATATCACACTTCTCCACCGCGCTGGGATCTGGGAACTCGTAAGGTGTAGGGTTCTCTTTTGACTGCTAAATTTGTCTCCTCCAGCTCTGACCATAACTTCTTACGTGCATCAAATCGATCCATCCCACTGAAATAAAATCCATTTACAGTTACTACGCACAAGGTGAAGAACATTTATGTACGTGAACATATAATCAGGAAAAGTCTTTGACAACACTTACCTGTACAGTCCAGCAACCTCATTGAGGGTTCCATCCTTGTTCATTACATTAAGGATAGGTAGACCAAGCTTCCTAGCAAGAAAATAGTCATTGTGATCATGCCCGGGGCTTATCTTCAACACTCCAGTCCCAAATTCTTTATCGACATACTGCCACATGTTCAATTCTTAGGAATTAGACAGCAGATTGCACTTATCAAGTCCCGGCCCTGTCAACTCAGGTTTATGGTATCAAACAACCTCATAGTGGAAGTGGCAAAACAATATAGGCCTTCAAAACTCATGTATCATGACATAAAAATGCAAAGCACAGACATAAAAAATGGAGGGATGTAGAGCATCTTACTCTATCAGCTATAATGGGGACAAAACGGCCAAATGTCATTGGTACAATAGCCTGCCTGCCAATATACTTTGAATAACGATCATCCTACAATTAGTGAGAGAGAAACAAAAATTAAGAACCTTCTAGTAAACTGGATGTGATAATTTACAATATTTACAACTCTAATTCTTGTGACGCGAAAAATTTGAAAAAGTTAGTACAATATACATAATCCTTGATGAAAAAACCAACAACAAGTGCACTAGCAGGAAATAGCTAAAAGAAGTTTGCAGTAACAAATAAAGAGCAATCCTAAGAGGGGTGAGACACTGAGGTCCAGCGTTTTAGAACCATCACAGAAAACTGAAAGTTCAGTATTCGGCTCCTCCAAAAGGTCAACTACAAGCTTATGGCAGGTCCAACCCCCTGACACAGAGTGTGGCTCAGCCTAGTATGAATACTGAATATGTCAGGGTACTTTATGGGGCCGAGACAATACAACTGCACAGCGTGGCAGCTAAAACATAAATAAACAGTTATGAAGAACATAAAGAAAAGCAAGGAGACGATACAGCCTACAGTGTTGCAGCTAAATATATGTGCAGGGAACAAAGATCCAGTATCTAAAAGCAAAAATTATGGTTGCAGTTTGTTGCAACTTGCACACGGTCAAGTTAGGAGCAGAACAAGCAATGGCAGTTGTATATCTTGCTTAATCAACACTATAGATTAAAAAGGACTAACAGTAATACTCTACTGGAGGTCAGAAGCAGAAACCTTACCAACGTTCATTTGAAAAGGAAAAGAAAGACACATAGTGTAGCACTAGCACAAGGAAACAATAAGACACCACCTCCTATTAAAGTGAAAATGAGATACTACCTGAGGATGAACAGCAATAGCAACATCGCCAAAAAGTGTCTCTGGGCGTGTTGTAGCTATAGTCAAAAAGTCGCTCCTTCAAACATAGACAAGTAACGGAAGAAGAAAAAGAAGCAAAATCAATACATGAGCACAAAGAAAACAAAGAAAAATATATATCGAATCTAATAAATTATAAACTTACTTTGATCCTCCAGCAACACGATATTTGATGTGATACAGAAAACCAGGTTCTTCTGAATACTCCACTTCCTAGGAGGCAAGGAAAAATTCAAATAAATTTCTAAATTTTAAGATTGAGCCAAATTAGTTGATAGTAGTTGATATATGATTCATATTCAATAAAATATAGCATACCAAGTCAGACACTGCTGTTTGAAGACTAGGAGACCAATTGACCATATAAGACCCTGTCAGTAAAAAGAACAACAAATTCTTTTTAATTAAAAGCACATAATGGTATTGAAAAATGCAACTAACTTTTCTGGTAGACAAGATAAAAGCTGGAAACTGGTTGGAACAAAGAAATTGCACAAGTAAAGATCTACGAGGCCTGGGAGTGTGTTTGAAAGAAAGAAATGGACTTCTAAAACTAAGAGTGACAACGTAGGAAAGCTCAAAAGTAAAGTTGAAGTGATACTGACAATATGATATCATATCAGTCTCGTTAAGTAGAAACTTTCTAGCATTAACCACTTGGGTTTAGGTTTACACCTTGATAAATTAAGCCTTTCTCATGAAGTCTTACGAAGGCCTCAACCACAGATCCTGCAACCAATGACAGTTTAAGTCAGAATACGGGAAGATACAAAGTACCTTGAAGTTGCAATACATCAGCCCAAAATATATTATGCTATTGCTTTAAGGGAGCAGGCTTACATAGTAATGAATAACCTTCATGAATCAAACCATTTTTAGACGTACTTATGTATAGTTACTTCAGACCTTAGAACCACCTTAGATCTATGATTACTAACATCCTGGAAATAAGGACTCACTGCTTGAAGTTTCTGACGAACTCCTATAGCTAAATTAGTAGGAGTACTGACAAATAAGTAAGTCATCTTACTACTCAGCTGATCATCAAGGGTGAAGTGCTCTCTTGTCCAATCGCAAGATGCACCCAGTCTCTTAATTTGGTTTGTGATGGTCGCACCATACCTGGAAACACAAGATGATATACATAATGGTTAAATTATAACCACGCAATAATGCTAAATGGATTTTAATCAGATACATGCTCATGATGCTGCAAAAATGTTTTTAGAAACCAATATTGACTGAAAGTACCAGAAAGGATCGAGATCCACATTTTTCTAGATACATTTCTCTGTCTCCTTCATACACACTGACATGATTACCAACATTTCGAAGTACTAATGAATAATAACTGGATGCTTTACATATCCATTATTAAATGTACACCACTACTACATATGAATACTGTATGATTTCATTATTCATTTAATACAGCATTATGCACAGATTACTACTGTGAATGTTCTTCTAGTAAACCACTTGTGGAGCTGTCCACAGATACCATCACCAACTGACATGTATAACTATATTTGAATGAACTAATATGTAAGACGGGTATCAGAGGCTTACAGATTTGGTGTGAGTAATTAAATGTAAATACAGATTTTAGATAACCCTCGTATTTCCTTGTTGGTAATTTGCATATTTTATTTTATATTTTGATTGTTGCAGACTACAACATAAGTAGATATAGCTCAAAACTAACAGCTTAACATATCGCTTGATTTATTAACAGCATTTACTCATCCAAACAAAAGGAAATGGTTAGAACTTAAACATAACATATATTGAAAATTGCACATTCAATCAGAAGGATACTGAATCATAGGAAGGATAGCAGGCAGAAGATAACAACAAGCGACCAACAAACAAACCACATGAACGTACTATTGTTGCATGTGAGAATAAATATGGACAAGTAACGTACTTCTCTTTCCACTCCCAAACCCTGCTTGTAAACTCTTCTCGACTAAGTTCAGCCCTTTTTATTCCTTGAGAAGCAAGCATTTTTTCAACAACTAACTGAAAGGGCACAACATGAAAATTAAGAATGTCGTTTGAACTACAATTGAAAAAACAACCACAGATATGATCTTCACAAAAGAATGAACAATTTTTTTCAGATTGAAGGTGTTGCCACAACTGCGGATTAACATCATATTTAAAATTGAAAGAATATTAACCAAAGAAGGACGACATGCTACAAAGTATTCCAATTTTGCCCTGGTTAGCTCAAAAGGTAAGGAAGAACCTGAGTTGCAATGCCAGCATGATCCGTCCCAGGAAGCCAAAGTGTAGGCCTTCCTTTCATACGATGGTATCTAACCATAATGTCCTAATGAAATCATCAGGCAAAAAATATAAATCCAGGTGATCCTATTAATGGATCAAGAAAACTGAAAGAGAAAATGGTGGTGGAATCAATTACTGTTCCAATATTCAGGAAAGAGGTCACGCACAAAGAAGCAATTATCAATAGATTATGGACTTCAAATGAAATCACAAGATCCTCTAACAATTAAACTGCCATCCAGAGAAATACTAGAGCTACTTCTCTTACCTCAAGAGTGACAAACATTGCATGTCCCATATGTAGTGATCCAGTAACATTAGGTGGTGGCATCGAAATCACAAACGGTTCTCCGTCCAATTCATCATTTGGCTTGAAGTATCCTTGAGAATCCCACCTGCGTTAGAACATTTGACATCAAACCTGACAAAAAATGCAGAAATGCACAAAAGTAATATAATTAACATATGGCGCTCCAATGACTAAACTCATTGAATCGTTGAGAATAGTCAACAGTTACACCTCATTTCAAGAAGCTTGCTGGGTCAAAGGGATTTTACTCTAGGTTGTATGGTGATTTAGCATACTAATGAGGTATAAAGTGCCGAGATGTATGACCAGTACCTGATTCATGGGAGTATTCAATATCAAAATTTCAACATGTTCTAGGCATCTTTCACCTTAAGTGATATTTACTTCTATGTTTTACCTCAAAAATGGATATCACTGAATTGTCAAAATTCTGTTCCTCGGTAGTTATAGTTGACTTGAAAGATTCCTATCTCAGAGATACTAACCACACAAACTTATAATTTCTTGCAGTCATGATTGAGAATGCAATTCCCATGCCCACTAAGTAGAGTGACTCTGTATTTAGACCCGCAATGATACAAACAAACAACAGAAAGATAAATGAAACTAAAAATGGACACTATTTGCAGGACGAATCTCCTAAATACAAGTAGTATAGACTGGAAGTAACACTTGGACGTGGCAATTCGGATTCAACACAATATAAATGGTTGAATAAGCATGCCCATTTACCAATACATTTCTGTAAACACCCAGTGTTCATCTAAGAACCAACGTGTTTGTAATAAAGCAAAATGGAATTATTGTCATGTGAGTCTGACCAATGACTTGCACACAGAAAAAAAAAATCCTCAGAGGAACTCCAATAAATGAACAACTCTTATACAAAGACAATACCCAACTTGAGTTCCTAAATTCAACTCTAAACTTCCACATTTCCACTGTATGCCAGTTTAAACAAGCTGAATTTGAAACATAATCGCTCCTTTCAACAAATTATACAAGGACTTACCAGTTATATATTCGTTCCTCCGAAGTAAAATCAAACGATTTTTCCGTTAGCGGAGAGGTAAAACCAACATTATCCATCGCCGCAACTGGAACACGAAAAAAAACACACTTTAGAACAACAATTCTGAAGAGAACATTACATTAAGAATGATACTATGACGTATGTATGTTGCATAATAACCTGTGAAAAATCTTGGTTTACAACGAATAGAATTTCGATAGGGGTTTCTTGACCTTCTGCCATATCTTGAAATTAATAGGGGATTCAATCTGTAAGAAGATAGAAAGGAAGATAACGACGGAGTTGTTAATGCCATTGAAGAGACAGAGAGTTTTAACCAAATATTCAGAAGAAATTCATCAGTCAACAAAAACCCTAAAACCCAATAGTCATAAGAAAAATAGTAGGCAACTGGTTTGGGTTTTTCAGAGTTTTAATGGTGGGGGAGAAGATAGTGGTGGGGGTAGTGAGGGTCTAAGAGGGATAACGCGGGAGCAATGAAATGGCTGTTTTGTAAATTACCAACCATGTACAAGAAAACTCGTTGAATTGTTCGACTCACTTGACTGTGAATCCTGTCCTCGGTTTGCTCTTTGTCGTCGGGTCGGACACTTTTTCCAAGGCATGTTAAAAGATAATTTGTTCGGAAGTTTTCCTAATCAGAACTAGTAGTAAACACCAAGGTGACCAAATTTGGAGTACAAAAACTGCATTCAAATGTTGGGATCCATTAAAGCTCCATATTAAACAAAATGGATACAAAACCCCCAAATTTTAAAAAATTGATACAAAAACCCCAAATAAAATTGGATTCATCAAATTCTATGATGAAACCTAATTTGGTTTCATCTTATTTTTGCCTATTTTTTTTTATCATGAAACAGAAGATTTTAATGATGAAACGGTAAGTTTATGATGAAACCAAATTTTGGTGGTACTATTTCTGGTTAGTGGTGGTGTTGGTTGGTGGTGGTGCTTTTTATGGTGATGGTAGTGCTATTTGTTGGTGGATGAGGTGTTGGTTGCTAATAGTGGTAGTTGATGGTGGATATGGTGGTGGTAGTTGGTGATGGTTGTGGTGGTGGTTGGTGATGGTAGCGGTGGTGGTCGGTGATGGTAGTGGTGGATATTGATACAAAAACCCTAAATATTCATATTATTTGGGTTTTTTGTGTTACTTTTGTTTTGATGGGTTTTTGTGTGGATGGATAGTGACACCTTTGAGGTTATAACTACGGCCCGTTTCGTAAAAGATAGTTTTCACAGTTGAAAAGAATCCGTACTAGAATACCAATCCAAATTGTGTTGTGTATCTTTTGGAGGGGCACTTAATTTTGTGGTTGATTTTGTTTTTTAAGCTGGTTGTCCTCAATGCTCGGCAATTTTGTCGGCCAAGGTTAAACGTAATTCATATTGGTGTTTTTGTGATCTTTTTACCTTCCGCTAGGAGACTTTGACTTTCATGATTTATCCCAAGTGTTGAGGTCTATGGATTTTGGAAGATGGATTTCTTTTCCACCATAAAACTTGCTCGCTAAGACTAGGTTTTGTGTGTTCTATTTTGCTCATACTCTTAATGAGTGTTCTCGTGGCATTTTTATCCCCCCCCCCCACCCACACACACACAAAAAAAATTAATAAAAGAAAAGAAACAAATAATCAGAAGAGGACATAAAAGTGGAACTTCTTAAAGAGAGAAGGGAAAGAAGAAGAAGAGAGAGTTCGAGAAGCGAAAAATTGCATCAACAAGCTCATATAAAATGGTTCATCCGAAAATTCTTCTCGGAAGATTTAGGTAAATTATTTGTTTTCGTTTAGTATTTCTCTTCTTAGTACTACGCAAACCACGTTATAAACCATATGTGAAGGAGAATGAGTATCTTCTGCCATCATATTCTCAAATTCCGACGGTGGAAATTGTGGATAGTCATCATGTTCATCATATCATTTGTGTACATGGCTAGCCTACTAAATCTGTTAGTATTAGCATTTGCAATCATGTTTAATCTCGGAGAGGAGATCCGTTTTCCGTTTTCTTGCTCTTTGCGAATAAACCTCGCCTTCTTCATTAGATAAATCTTCCTGGCGAGTTCCTTTAAGAGTTATGACTCACGACATTAACAAGGTTACTACCTTATCTAGTATTAACATGAGATCTTTCGTTAACAACCTCTATCGATAATTTTTTTTATGGCTTGATTAGAAGCTTGAAGTGTTATTTATTCAATAATTGCAAGTTGAGCACTGCTGACATTGCTCGTAGACACTCTAACTGTGGTTTCACTTCTCGGATAAGTCGTGTTATCTGCCTTAGCGGAAGCAACACTGATGGCCTCGTCCTCAACAGAAGCATCACTTACAACCTTTGTGTTAACCATAGGCTCCCTATATTAATTCTTATCATCATTTACTTTATTAAAATTGGTAGGAGTTTGTTTTTTATTACCTTCAGGTGCGTGAAGAGAAGTTGATCCATCTCTATTCTGACGTAAAACTTACATGCGTCTTTGTTACCATCAACATTTTTTTGGCACATGTTATTACGTGACTAATTTCTTCCCCTTATTGCCTTGTTTGTCCCCATGAATTTTGTTTTACTTTCGTCCTTCAAGGCAGCAATTTTAGGTAGCACAATAGATGTAGATCTACAAATACACTCTCGAAAACCATGCTCAATGACCTTACAATAGAAACAATAGGCATGCAATTTCTTGAAACCAAAGTAAGCCATGAATGTGAACTTATTACGTTCTACCAAGACTAAAAAGAGAGGGTATCAAGTACACCACAAACTTTTTATCTGATAGGATTATAAACATGTGTAGTACTTCTAATACTTAAAATGATATGAGGCTTTCAATGCGGGGAAAACACACACACACACACATGAATTTTGTTAACGAGAAAAATTGCAATGTAAAGAAAACCGTGGGACCTAGTCCAGTTTTGAACATCGTACTATATTAAGCCGCTACAGATAGTAGCTTACTATCAGACTTCGGGATGGGATGTAGTTGAGCTGAATTAACCCTACAGGAAATTCAACTTCAGTTGTGTTCCTTACGGTTCTTGGATCTAGCAAGGTCCTACGCACTTGCTCCCCTAGGCGACGTCCTTTACATCCCTAGAAGTTGCTTCAGCCTAAGTGAATACTTTTTAACTAATATGCCCCTAACATATTGCTTATTGATTTCCTTTAGATGTGTTTAAATCAAGGTCTGGAAATTTGTTTTTGGAATTGAACAAAGTCCATCAAACCTCAAGGATTTGGAACACTTACATTCTTATCAAAGAGAAGCTTATATCACTATCACCTCAGAAGGTTAAGTCGTTCATGAAATATCAAGCATAAGTTGGAGATCAATCACTACTAATACCAAAACAGTTCGTGAATATTTTTATCGACTCAGACTCAGATTTCAATAAACTTTTGTACTGATAAGTCGGCAAACTGTCTAAATCTGTTCGTGTACTCAAGTCCTAAAAAGTGTCCAGGAACTATTCAAATTAGCCAGTTCATGAAGTGACCAAATCATGTCGTGTACTGGGAATTAAAAAGTATCCATTAACGTCTCAAAATCGACCAATTTGTGTACGCGAGTTAATCAATGAATAATTCATCAAGTTTTATTATTTATAAGTTCCGAGTTCGCATACTGAGCAAATTAGTTTGTGAATATAAAAACTAACTTGATGACTCCTTATGAATTTAATAGGTGAAGATATGTGTTTTTCGCATTAGGAATGATGAAGGAAATACGTAGCTACACAAGATTACGACCTGATTAATAGTTTGATTATATTCGTGACTTGATCCAATTACCGATCTTTGTTTGTTGATTACTTAATTTTAGTACAATTAAGGTTTATCGAGTTATTTTTAGGCAAAAGCGAATCCACGGTGAGGCCAGTGGGGTCACTGGCCCCCCCTAAATTTTGTGGAAAAAAATCCCATTTAATTTTCTGTAGATATAATCTTGTTCCCCCTCATCGTTTACACAAGATATACTTCTGAAACTAATTCCATCTTCCACGAACTAGAAATTGCCATAAAATTAAGGATAACTTGTAAATAATCCATATTCTACTGAAATGAAAATGATTTCCTTAGGTTTGAGGTTTGTATATGATTCATTTGAACTGCTAAAGTCTAATCAGTTTCCGTCTACATAGATTTCGTTTCCTAGGGAGGGTTTTTACTTTTACCTTCAAAGGTACTATATTTTTTGTTTTTTTCTTCTTCAATCACTTAATTTATGTATCTTTTCTAACTGGTTGATTAAATTTTGGTTTATCATGATGGTGGGTTTTGGATTTTTCTTTCAGATTCGGAGAAATTGATCGATGTTAAGGGAAAACGTGTTACTGCATTTTTACAAACAACCAGTGTATGTCATTGCTTGGTTTTGCTATGGTAAAAAAATTAAGTTGATTTTTACTTAAAGTTGTTCATCCATGGGTTAATAATCATAATTTTTTTAGATGTCGTGGATGTTGGTTTTATCAATTCGAAATAATAGATTTTGATTTCAATTTCAGTAGCTTTAGGGAAGAAATTTGTGTATCCAGTTGGTTTTATCAGTTGTTACTCTTTCTTTAATGCTTGAGTGTTCGTGTTCTAGGTTGCATAGAACAAAAAACAGTTTGTTTCCCTTTCGAAAAAGGTTAGAAGGGTAAGAATCTGAAGATATACTCTGTTAGGTAATAAGGTTTAATGCTTCTCTAGAATCACTAAAGTTTACTATACAATACACTGTATTTTAAGACTTAAGTTAATTGACACTTCCTTTAAGAGTCTAAGTTCGGTGTTATAGTCATTTTCTTGATTACAGCATAAACGGGAAAGTATTTTGGATGTGTTTAGTTTTGGATTAACAAAACATTTAGTCGCTTAGTTTTCCTCTAGGCAATCATTATGTATAGCTATTTGCCATCTCAAGGTCACAACCAAGTTCTCCTATACCCAGCAGTCCCTAACGGAGCTGCTGCACACTAACATATTATATCTTAATGTGGGTGACTAAAACATCGATACACAGTGTGCCCCCAAAGAACTTCTGTTCTGGATTCGCCACTATCTTTAGTTCGGTTAACATAGTTGGGATGTTAAGGAAAGTAGGAGAGAGAATATAGAAAAGATAATTTTTATTGAACAAGTTAGACAGAATAATATGTCTCAGTTTATAATATTACCCTCTTGTCCTTGTATATGGTTACAAGCGTGTGAATCATGCTAAGTGTATATTTGTTGAGGGACCACTTGTGTATACGTGAAGATGACGTCACGATCCATTCAGAATTTACTTTGTTGTTAAGTTACTTTCTCGATCTAAAATCTTCATTAGCTCTCAATCTCCAGGTCTTGACTACGACAACCCTTGGTTTCGTCTTCGCTTTCTGTTCTATAACTCATATCTTGCACGTGTCACGATACTAGTTGTCATGTCTCACTCTTAGCTATGTTGTTATCTTCAGGTCGTGGTCGAGCTGTCTACTAGTTATCTTTTACACAACCTGAGCTCTTTCTTGGCACTGAGCTCTATGACCTTACAACTGTCAGTTGTTTGGTTGATGTTCTATTTTGTCATCTACATATTTTCCACCAATTTATTTTAAATGTAGTCCTTAGACATTATTATTATTTAATTTTATTTAGTATTTTTAGACTTTAGCAACTCAACTCAAAGATATGCTTTAACAACTTAGCTCGGAGATATTCTTTAGCAGCACCAAGATGATGTCATTACTTAAATAGATAGGCGATACGACCAAGATATTGGATCTTAGGTTTTTGCTCAGATTGAGAATATATTTCTTTCTCTTAAAAGAATGAGTATATTTTAATAAAGATTTGGATTGTAGTGATCTAGGTGACATTTTCTCCACATTTTCTGATCATGCGACATATGTCAAAGTTAAATATTTAATCACGTGACATATGTCAGTATAGTGCAGTGGTAAAGTCATTGAGTGATGATACGGTGACATGAGTTCGAAACTCGCCAACACCAAAATCTTTACCGATAAAATAAAATAAAAATTTATGAGAGATAGAAAATTTATTGTTGCTAATTATTAGTACGGGTTATCACATGGGGTGTATTTGTCATCCTTTTCAGAAGTCAAAGAGTTTATAGTTATTTTAATAGTTCGTGCGCTTTATGAAAACACATGGGATACCAAATACACCAACTTTATCGTTCGACAACCTGTATAGAAAAAACTTAATACAATAACAAGTAGACCAACTGAATGATCCTTGACAATATGTATAAAGAGTTTATATATGAACCTCTACTCAATCAATATGTATATAGACACAAGGTCTGTGAACCTGATTGTTAAGCAGAGTACTTGGACGATCTCAAAAATCAATATCCAAGATCAATCTAGTCGTATCTAAATAATCCAATCGGAATTCTTCCAAGTAATTAAACTTGTTATCTATCTTTTAAGATACGAATTCTACAAGAAACAAGTCTCGTAATTAATTACAATTAAGTGGACGTATCTGCTTAGATTGAATATGTACAAACCTGTGCAAATCCAATTATAAAGACAAACAATATAATGCGGAAAAGGAAAAACACAAGACACCAAATTTTTTATTAACGAGGAAACCGCAATAGCAGAAAACCTCCGGGACCTCATCCAGATTTGAAAATCACACTATATTAAGCCGCTACAGACACTAGCCTACGATCAGACTTCCAACTGAAATGTAGTTGACACCGAACCTACCATCCAAGTGATTCAATTATAGACGCACTCCTTACATCTTGAACCTTGCAAGGCTGTACGCACTTGATTTTTCCTTAGTTGACGTCCTTTACAGCCTAAGAGTTGTTTCAGCCTCAGTGAATACTTTTAATACCAATCTGCCTCTAACAGATAAGCCTATTGATTTCCGTTTTGATCAAAGATATGGGTATGAAAATCTTTTTGCAATAGACAAAGCTAGCAAACCTCACAAATCCAAATCATATGAGCCGCCTAGATTCTTAACCACCTCTCAAGAACAATCTTCAAAAGATCAACTATTTCAGATATCTATCTTGAGGAATCGCAAAGTCTGAGACGAAGAAAACTTTATGATAACTATCTATTTTGCCTGAAATAAATTACGAGTGTTAGAGCACTGCTCGGTCGAACTCGCAACCGTTGCTATCTCAACCTTGTTGTCAAGTTTAGTTGCCAAAACTATAAGTCTTGATTTCTAGTCTACTTATAGCTAAGTCTCGAATTAGGATAGTAAGTGTAGTTGAGCATTAGACTTCACAACGTTCATCGATTGAAGACAAAGAACTACTAAGGGGAGCTTGTGGAACTTCATCAACAAAAGGTATGTGAAGACTTTAACTCATCTATCACTCAAAAGTCTATCTACTCTATCTCTTATTTGAGACAAAAGTCGTATAGCTATATAGACTTCGATTATACACATTTGATATTTAGAGCTGAGTTTAACTCGCTTACATATTTCTCAAAATATGTGTTGGTAAGCTTTCACTTTAACCAAGTTCATCTTATATTCTTGGCGAAAGTCAAAAGATGATCATGTGAAAATCGCCTGGTAACATCTTATATGATTTGTGTGAGACAGTCATTTGATGTAGTCTCGGAATGTTTCGTATTGATCATTCGATTACTTGAAAATTGCTTTGAAGCTAATAGTTTGTGTGAGATAGCTATTGTCGTCTTCTAAGAATGTTTCAATGATTGAAATAAGAGTTTAGAACTATTAACCATGATTGGATATAACACAGTATGCCAACTGTTGCAAGTTATTCCAAGTCCGGGAACCATATTATGCATACCCGTATGTGTACTGGTTGGTTTAACGAAAGTTCGGGAACTTAGTATGCATACCTGTATACGTACTGGTGTAAAGTTCATGTCCGGAAATTCAACTGAGTTTGGAAGGTATGCGTACCCATTCGCATACTGGTGAACCCAAACTTAGTCCGGACACTTAGGTATGCGTACCCGTTTGCATACTTGAGTAGGTTATGTTATAAAATCGGGTTGTTCATGAACTAATACATTTATATAATAAGGAATGCAATCTTTTGCAAACCGTGACTATAATGGTCATGAATTGATTCGAGTGAATCAAAATCGATTTTGCTTTAATTGTGTCTTGTATACTTCTATGAGAATATAAACAATTGAACAACTCTAGAACTAGTTTCATTTGAGTCATTTGAACTAGTTATGGTTAAGATGAATAAGGTTGATATGAAAGTATTCATATGGCTAACTTCGGTTAACTATTGTTGAGCCAACAAGGTGTACACGTTTAGGTACAGTTACCTATATCTAAATGTAGTCACTTTTCATTTGTGTGTAACAAGCTAAGTTCGATCTAATGGTCGAAAGATATTAGCTTGACTCTAATCAGGTTTTCATCTAACGGTGAATATTGAATGCTTTGTTACCAAGGTAACATTGATTGCAAACCCTGATTTGAAGACTATATAAGGGGGAACTCTAGCAACTGGGAAACCTAATCCCCACACCTCCTGTATGATACTAGTTGCGACTAGAGTCGATTCTCCTTTAACCTTAGGTTTTTTCCAAAACCCTGTAGGTTAATGACTTGATGACTTCATTGGGATTGTGAAGCTAGACCCAACTATTTTCTCTGTAGTTGCGTGTTCTGATCTTGCTGTTTTCTATCGTGATTGAGTACTATCTTCTCTAAGATTTGCTCGATATTTAATCTCCGATAGGCAAGATAAAAAGTAGTCACAAACATCTTCGTCTCATCGTTTGTGATTCCACAATATCTTGTTTCGCTACCATACAATTAAGATTATTGTGAGGTGATTGATATTACTAGGCTGTTCTTCGGGAATATAAGTCTGGTGTATCAATTGGTTCCTGTTCACCTTGATTTATCAAAAGACGGAACAAAACTCATAGGTATTTCCATGGGAGACAGATTTATCTATTCAATAGACTTTTCTGTGTGAGACAGATTGGTTTATCAAGTCTTCGACTTTGGGTCGTAGCAACTCTTAATTGTGGGTGAGATCAGCTTAGGGAATCAAGTGCGCAGAGTCGTGCTGGGATTCAGAGGAGTAAGGAACGCGACTTTACCTTAATCAATGTGAGTTTGGTTAGGGGTCAACTACATTCCAGTCCAAAGTTAACTTGGAGTAGGCTAGTGTCTGTAGCAGCTTAATACAGTATGGTGTTCAAATCTAGATTAGGTCCCGGGGTTTTTCTGCATTTGCGGTTTCCTCATTAACAAAACTTCTAGTGTCTGTGTTATTTCTTTTCTTCATTATATTTTGGGCTATTTAACGGTTGGTACCCGGCAAATGACCAACACCTTAGTTTGGTACCTAGCATATCAAAAATTAAGGGATGGTACCTAGACCCAACTGTTGACTGTCAAAGTCTATGTTTGACTGATTTTCATTTATTTTTATAATACAATTATTAAAATATAATATCATTTTATAATTTACCCTTATCTTCTTCCAGCTTCTTCTATTCCGTCTGTTTAGACTGCATGACGATAAATTAGTTCCGAGAGATGATGTTCGCAATCAAATCCAAAGTAAGCTCCTACACTTACCTTAGCTCTAAAATTGAACGAATCCCTAATCTTCTTCTCATTTTGATTCTCCTAAGCTAATTTTTAGCCTTTTTATTTCTATTTGTCTTGAAGCTCGCAAATGCAGGCCTAAATATCAACCTTCTTTTTGCCTCTGTCTTATTTTTCTCATCCAATCAATCAGGTAATCCCTGGTTAATTTGACAAACCATGAAACTAGCATACTTAATCTTGATGTTGAAATAGGTTGAGTTTCACTTGAATGGATCTATATGATCTTAGTGGTGGCATATCCAACCGTAAATGCTTGATATTAACTTTATCAGATTCAACAACAACACTTTTTCGTTGAGGTACTTACCCCCTTCAAATTTTCTCCGTGATTTGGTTTTACCTTATGTCATTTTTGAACGTGATGCAAGCATGAATATTTTCATGGATCTCAGCATGAAATTGAGATTTCTTTGTTAATTCTTGGAACAGAATAAGAAGCTAATTAATGAAGATGAAGTCTTGAAAAATATTTGGTTGATTTGGATTTATTAATGTAGATGACGAATAAATCTAAAGGGAATTATTGCTGTCGAAGAAGGGAATTGTTGCTATCAATGGCCGCTCTTGCATAGAGAGAGGAAAAAAAAAGAGTTTTCATTATAGGGAGAGCAACTAAGAGATGGAGAAGAAACGTTAGCGTTTTGTTAGGGATAAACTGGTAACTTTAAGCATCTTTATAATAAAAACTTAATAAAATAAAAATAGACTTGGTCAAACGTTGACTATAACGGTCAACGTCGGGTCTAGGTACCAACCCTTAATTATTTAAATGTTGGGTACCAAAGCTAGGTACTGGACATTTGCTGGGTACCAAACGTTAAATAACCCTTATATTTTCTATATAATTGAAATATTACAGGTTGTGCGTAGTTCAATCAATTAGATAATCCAACCTTTGGTTGTTGATATAAATTGATTGACACTTGAACATTGGTCTTTGGTACTGTTCAAGTTGTTTCTTATAATAATCAAGCTCACAGATTTCTATCTATTTGATTTGCTGATTACATTAAGAAACAGAGATATAACTCTTGGATATATTTCTTGATTGAGCTCGCTTTATTAGTTGGTGCTCTCAAAATTATATTGGAGTTAGTCCATACAGATTGCCTAAACGAAATATAGGGTGTGGTTGTTAGACCCCCGCTTTTTCAATTGGTATTAGAGTCTGCAAACACGTTTAGGACCTTATAAGTCTGTGTTTGTAGCGATCTGACTTTATGGACATTATTGTTATCTCTAAAAAACGCATCACCAGAGACAAAAGTTATGTTTCGATGAAATTTATTAAAGAGAAAGACTTGTCGATCTCACATATAGATGAACATTTTGTTCATACGAAACAGACAAGTATTGATATGTGTTACCCTGATATTCTTACTGACGTATCTGATTCTGAAGTAAAAAGAGAAGCAGCCCGAGAGAGTGCAACGATTCTAAATCTTGTTGAAATCCAGGCAGTTGAAATCAATAGGCTGAAACACAAGGTTAATACAATGGTTGGTATGGTAAAAGATCGTGACTCCCAACTAAAGGCTATTCGTGAGGAAAATGTTGTAGTTTGTTCATCATGAACCTTACTCGAGAATAAACTCAAAGAAGATGCCTATTAAATTGAATGATTATTGAGTAATCTCTCTAATCAAGATAAAAGTCGTTCTGGGGAGTCTGTCATACCAAATACTTCTGACTCTTGTGAATACAACTTCAAAAGCTAAACTGCAAACCCTTCCTATTGATAAAGATGTGTTTGATTATTCCACTAATCATGGATTTACCACGTCTTACGGAAGGAAGAAATCTTCTAACGATTTTTCTAATGCTACACGCTCTAATTACTCCGGTGATCAGAAAGTATGTCTTTTTGTGATTCAAAAGGATATGTTCAACAGAAGAGCAAACTGAAGCCAGATGACAATTACTTTTGTCATCTTCAGCACACCTTAGATTTGATACTCAAAGGTTTAACTGACATTCGGATGTCTAAACCTGTTGGTGTTAGTACTCACCCTGTGATTTGTTCCAGGAAAGTCAGTTCAATTTGCTCATCGAACGTTCGAACAAATTGTAACATCAATATAAATCATTCAATGAGATGTCAGAAAGGTTCTTCTCAACCTAATATGATGAATATTGTTCTTGATGTGAATAAGGTATCAGAAGAAGGAAGCAAAAATGGAGATGTGAAAGACAACCTAAATTTGATAATTGAAGGATACAAAGAGCTCATAAATAGGCTGTCAAATTCCTCTGATCAAAACCCGTCAGGTAAGATTCCATACCATGCGTCTTATTTTGATGATAGTAAGTTTTATGATAACTTTTCACATCAAAAGGTTTTTCCTCCAAAAAAAAGGAAAAAAAGGTTTAACTATAAACAATGTTCACTTAATGAGCACAATGCTCATACTTGTGCTAATTAATCACAAGGTTGAAACCTCACTCACAAAAATCCTGATTGAGTGAGATATGATCAAGTATACTTATTGGTAAAATGCCCTCTGCTTAGTTGAGCTATTTTCTTATCGTCCATAGCTAAACTATTGTCTTCAGATAAGCTTTACCTAAGTGTTAGAGCACTGCTCGGTCGAACTCGCAAGTGTTGCTATCTCAAGCTTGTTTGTCAAGTTTAGTTGCCAAAACTATAAGTCTTGATTTCTAGTCTACTTATAGCTAAGTCTCGGACTAGGATAATAAGTGTAGTTGAGCTCTAGACTCCACGACGTTCATCATGTAAAGACGAAGAACTACTCAAGGAACTTGTGGAACTTCATCGACAAAAAGGTATGTGGAGACTTGAACTTATCTATCACTCAAAAGTCTATCTATTCTATCTCATATCTTGAGACAAAAGTCATATTGATATATATACTTCGATTATATGCATTTCACTAGTCCAAATCGCGGAATTCAGGACGGGCAGAATCTGTCAAAAACTTTCTTATATGACAAATATCATTTGTCCTAAAATCTGTCATATTTTTGGTGTACTATTTCTTAAAGGACAGACACTTCTCGTTGAAAATTTACATCGGATTTCTTTTGTCCTAAAATAACAACTGGCACCGTTTCTCAAAATATAGGTTTTAAGATTCCGCTGGATTCAGTAGAATATATTTCATCCGAGTCAGCTTCACCCTAATCAGATTCTGTCGGGTATGATTCAGCTAAGTCGATATGATTTTTTTTCTTTCTTCTTATTAGTACTGTATTATTTACAGAATATTAATACTTTCAGACAAGCAAGCCAGTGTATGGAATTTTATTAACAAATTCAAACCATTTTATTAAAGTTAATTAACTTAAACTCAGTAACATCCTATGTTTCATAAGAAAAATTACAACTTTGAGAAACCAAACATCTCAAATTCAACAATAGAAGCAGCTACTTCTTGTTCAAAACAACAAAGAAGGAAAAAATAATCTAACTTCTAGGTGCTCGAGCTCCTTTTGTTCATCTTTTGAGAGATTGATCGTAAATCTATATCTTCCATGTTGAAAAGAATACTAGCATTCCAAAAAGACAAGATCCACTGCTGTAAGCCACTGCATATATTAGCATACATGGGTCAGGACACATGGGTTAAATCTAATTAACATCAAATGGTAAGGTACCCTCTGGAAGAGAATTTGGTGGATATATCTAAACATGCGTAAAATGACAGAGTGCTATCAAGGCATACAACCAACAGAGACCTAAACAGGTTGAATAATCTAAGCCAGAAGCACAAAATTCACATATAAAGAGAATTATCAAGATTACATACAAATACAATATATTTATCCACTTAATTTGAATGCACTACCTATTTGAAGTATGGCTAAGAAGATTTCTCAACCAATATAAGACTTAGTTTCCTGACAAACTTAATGTCTAACATATTAAGATTTTATTACCTTGAAAGCTCAAACACGATACCCCAGCACCAAGAACAGAGTAAATGGACTTATGAATATTGCACATCTGGGAATAGAGAGATTGGTGAGGATGTCCCTGTAAACCAAGAAGACCCAAGTAAGGAAATAGTAATACACCTAGTTAGTGTGCCTTGTTAGAGATATTAATTAAACAACCTACACAAATGAAATGTTCATGGCACTTTTGCTTGTAACTGTGCGATTTCAATATCTAAACCGCAGATAAGTACACCTAATTCATGTGCCTATAGCCCAGTACTAGTATGACGTCAACAACTGATATTACCTTGATTCTAAACCGCAGAAAACAAATACACCTAGTTTGTGTGCCTATAGTCCAGTACTAGTAGGATGTCAATAACTGATATTACCTTGATTCTTTCATACTATCAGACAACAGCCATCTTTCCATCATTAGTAACTCTTATGAATGTGACACCCAATTCTCCCATTGTTTCTTCTATATCTTGCTGAGCTTTCATAAGTCCTTCAGCTAGCCTGCACCAGCAAAGTAGATTTTACTTTCGGAAATGCAAAGGAAGATTATACAAGTCAATTCACTAATAAATATGATATAGAACAACATATCTAACTGCTGCAACAGAGATGAGCTCATCTTCTTACTCCAAAATTACGGTGTAAAATCCCCAAAAGTTCAATCGGTTAAGCTATGACCTGGAGGTTGTGATGTACCGAAGAGAACGATGCAATTACAACATAAAAAAATTAGAAAAAGAAGGATGTACTCCGTCCTCCAAAGTAGCCTCCATGGTTTAACACCTCTGACTACAAAGGAACTTACATAAGTTTGATATATGTTAGGTCATGTCAACCTATTACGAGTCTGAATAAATAACGATGATACCTTAGGTTTTGTTGAAAGTAACATCTTCAATTAGATCTCCCTCATATCTTTAATGGGTTCGAAACACTCATGCACTTGCTATGACACTCCATCACAACCTCAATTTCAGATGGAGCAAAAGGTTGACAAGCATCTTTTGTGGATTTTAATATAGTCCATGATAAATTATCCTTGCCATCTGGAACAGATTCTCCCAAAAGTTTGTGGAGACCTGAATAAATCTGCGTAATGAGAGTATAAAATGAGCAAGTGAAATAATATTGTAAAAATGCATAAATAAAATTATCCAAAATAATTGCAAATAAAAACCTACCCCTTTTATCAACTAAGAACCAAAATGATTCTTAATCCCAAGAAGCACGGTAATTCTGGTAAACCTAATTTTTGAGATTTGGATATGGAGATGAGAAATTTTAGGGGAGAAAATTGGGGTGTTTTCGATTGTATGAAAAATTGTAATTGCTAAAGGAGTATCTAGCCGAGCATAAAGAATAATCAAAACAGTTATATTAAAATCCCAAGAATCTTTACCGATTTTGCGTCTGTAACTCTCCTTCACCCTGAGTTTTTTCACCTTTTTGATAATGATTTTTCTCTATAATATCGTCTTTGCCATCTATCTGCCACCGCTTTCACCATTTCGAGCAAATCTATGTACTTCTTTGTTCAAGGTAGTAGAAGACGGAGATGTACATAGAGATTTTACGGTTGAAAAAAGAAAATATTTCTCTACTCGCTCTCTCTTTATGATGTGGATATGGAGATTGGAACTGGGGTTTTCTTCAAAAATCAGGGGTTTTTAAGATTTCTAGAGTGATTTATGTGATGAAATTGATGGAGTTTGACGCCTCTAAAATAAAATAAAAAAATCAGAAGAATCAAGTAGGGAAAATTAAAGAATTAATAAACATGGAGGAGGAGAATACGGGAGACTTTATCATCTTCTCAGTTTTAAGTAGTTTCTTGATCTAAGAGGCCGTACGATATCTGATTTTAAGGGTGTCTGTTGTTATCCGATATTGGTGGAGCTTTCAAGGATTGGGGGCTAAGACATAACCGAAAAACTTGACAGATTCATACTGTTATTTAGCGTATACAAATATTTTGACGAATTCTAACTATAAAATATATAACAACGTGTGGAATCTGTCATTTTCCTCTCGGGCCAAGTGTCCTAAAAACCAGGTTTTGGACTAGTGTTTGCTATTTCGAACCGAGTTTATCTCGCTTATTTATTTCTCGAAATATATGTTGGTAAGCTTTTGCTTTGGCCGAGTTCATCTTTACTCGTGACGAAAGTCATGTTGATTATTTCAATAACTTGAAAAGCGCTTTGATGAAAAATAGTTTGTGAATAACAACTATATAACATCCTCTAAGAAAGTTTCAATGATTGAAATGAGAGTTTAGAACATGTAACCATCTTTGGATATAATGAAAAAGTGGGGGTATAACAACCTCACCCAATATTTCGCTTAGCAATCTGTATGGACTAACTCCAATATACTTTTAAGAGAATCAACTAGATAGTCAGACTCAATCTTAATAAAAAGTATATCAAAGAGTTGTATCTCAATCTCTCAATTCAATCCGCAATCAAACAAATAATAATTTGCGAGCCCGATTGAATATAAGAGAGATAACTTGAACGGTACCAAAGACCAATGTTTAAGGATCAATCAATTTCAATCAACAACCAAAGGTTGGATTTACCAATTGATCGATTCAACGCACAACCTGTGATATTTCAATTATATAACAAAATATAATGCGAAAAAGAAATAACACAGACACCATAAGTTTTGTTAATGATGAAACCCCAAATGCAAAAAACCCCCGGGACCTAGTCCAGATTGAACACACACTGTATTAAGACGTTGCAAACACTAGCCTACTACAAACTAACTTCGGTCTGGACTGTAGTTAAACCCCAATCAATCTCACACTGATCCAAGGTACAGTTGCGCTCCTTACATCTCTGATCCCAGCAGGATACTACGCACTTGATTCCCTTAGCTGATCTCACCCACAACTAAGAGTTGCTACGACCCAAAGTCGAAGACTTTAATAAACAAATCTGTATCACACAGAAAAGTCTATAGGAATAGATAAATCCGTCTCCCACAGAAATACCCACTAGTTTTGTTCCGTCTTTTGATAAATCAAGGTGAACATGAACCAATTGATATACTAGACTTATATTCCCGAAGAACAGCCTAGAAATATCAATCACCTCACAATAATCTTAATCGACTAGCGAAACAAGATATTGTGGAATCTCAAACGATGACACGAAGATGTTTGTGACTACTTTTCTATCTTGCCTATCGGATAAATTAATCTCAAGCCAATCTTACGATTGCACTCAATCACGATAGAAACAACAAGATCAGATCACGCAACTACAAAGAAAATAGTTGGGTTTGGCTTCACAATCCCAATAAAGTCTTCAAGTCGTTAACCTACAGGGTCTCGGTAGAAACCTTAGGTTAAAGGATAATCGACTCTAGCTTATACAACTAGTATCACACAAGAGGTGTGGGGATTAGGTTTCCCAGTTGCTAGAGTTCTCCTTTATATAGTCTTCAAATCAGGGTTTGCAATCTAAGTTACCTTGGTAACAAAGCATTCAATATTCACCGTTAGATGAAAACCTGATTAGATTCAAGCTAATATCTTTTAACTGTTAGATCGAACTTAGCTTGTCATACACAAATGAAATGCACGTTCATTTAGGTTTGGGTAACCGTACGTAAACGTGTACACCTAGTTGGTTCAACAATAGTTAACCAGTGGTTAGCCATATGAGCACTTTCATATCAACCTTATTAATCTTCACCATAACTAGTTCAAATGACTCAAAAGAACTAGTTAGAGAGTTGTTCAATTGCTTAGATCTCATAGAAGTATACAAGACACAATCGAAGCAAAAACGATTTTAATTCACTCGAATCGATTCATGAACATTATAGTCACGGTTTGCAAATATGCATTCCCTAGTTTATATATGTCTTAGTTCACGAATAAACCGTTTTTAGAAAATAACCCACTCAAGTATGCATACCGGTATGCATACTTAAGTATCCGGTTTGAGTTTGTTTTCAGTTCACAAACTCAAACGGAAATTCACGGGATGTGAACTTCCGGCAGTACGCCTACGGGTATGCGGATTTAACTTCCGGACATCCTGAACCATTAAAGTACGCATACTTTAGTTCAAGGATTTTGGACTTACACAAGTATGAGTTCACATACAATATTTATATCCATTCAAGGTTATATATTCCAAACTCTCATTTCAATCATTGAAACATTCTTAGAGGATGTTAAATAGAGGTTATTCACACAGTATTTTTCATCAAAGCGATTTTTAAGATATTAAACTAATCAACATGACTTACGTCACTTGTAAAGATAAACTTGGCCAAAGCGAAAGCTTACCAACACATATTTCGAGAAATAGAAAAGAGAGATAAACTCGGCTCGAAATAACAAATGTGTAAAATCGAAGTCTATATAGCAATACGACTTTTATCTTAAGATAGGAGATAGAGTAGATAAACTTTTGAGTGGTAGATAAGTTCAAGTCTCCACATACCTTTTAGTCGATGAAGTTCCACCAGTTCCTTGAGTAGTTATTCGTCTTTGCATGATGAACGCCATGGTGTCTAGAGCTCAACTACACTTTTTATCCTAGTCCGAGACTTAGCTATAAGTAGACTAAAAATCAAGACTTGTAGTTTTGGCAACTAAACTTGACAAACAAGCTTGAGATAGCAACGCTTGCGAGTTCGACCGAGCAGTGCTCTTACATATAAACATAGTGTGTTTTCACATTTGTGTAAAATTACAAAACCGGGAACCCAAAGTATGCGTACCCGTACGCATATTGGCGGAAAGTTCACGTCCGTGAATTTCTGCTGGAGTTTGAAAGTGAAAAACAAACTCGTCCGGTTACTTAAGTACGCGTATCTGTTCGCATACTTAGGTAGGTTACTTTCTAAAATCGGTTTGTTCATGAACTAAAACATTTATAAAATAAGGAATGCAATCTTTGCAAACCGTGGCTATAATGTTCATGAATTGATTCGAGTGAATCAAAATCGATTTTGCTTCAATTGTGTCTTGTATAGTTCTATGAGATCTAAGCAATTGAACAACTCTCTAATTAGTTCATTTGAGTCACTTGAACTAGTTATGGTGAAGATGAATAATGTTGATATGAAAGTGCTCATATGGCTAACCATTTATTAACTATTGTTGAACCAACTAAGTGTACACGTTTAGGTACGGTTACTAAAACATAAATGAACGTGCATTTCATTTGTGTATAACAAGCTAAGTTCGATCTAACGGTTGAAAGATATTAGCTTGAATCTAATCAGGTTTTCATCTAACGGTGAATATTAAATGCTTTGTTACCAAGGTAACTTAGATTGCAAACCCTGATTTGGAGACTATATAAAGGAGAACTCTAGCAACTGGGAAACCTAATCCCCACACCTCCTGTGTGATACTAGTTGCATAAAGTAGAGTCGATTCTCCTTAGGTTTCTCTCGAGACCCTATAGGTTAACGACTTAAAGACTTCATTGGGATTGTGATGCCAGACCCAACTATTTTCTTTGTAGTTGCGTGATGTGATCTTGCTATTTCTATCGTGATTGAGTACAATCGTAAGATTAGCTTGAGATTTATATCTCCGATAGGCAAGATAGAAAAGTAGTCACAAACATCTTCGTCTCATCGTTTGTGATTCCACAATATCTTGTTTCGCTAGTCGATTAAGATTATTGTGAGGTGATCGATAATTCTAGGCTGTTCTTTGGGAATATAAGTCCGGGTTATCGATTGGTTCCTGTTCACCTTGATTTATCAAAAGACGGAACAAAACTCGTAGGTATTTCTGTGGGAAACAGATTTATCTATTCCTATAGAATTTTCTGTGTGAGACAGATTTGTTTATTAAAGTCTTCGACTTTGGGTCGTAGCAACTCATAGTTGTGGGTGAGATCAGCTAAGGGAATCAAGTGCGTAGTATCCTGCTGGGATCAGAGACGTAAGGAGCGCAACTGTACCTTGAATCAGTGTGAGATTGATTGGGGTTCAACTACAGTCCAGACCGAAGTTAGTTTGTAGTAATCTAGTGTCTGTAGCGGCTTAATACAATGTGGTGTTCAAATCTGGACTAGGTCCCGGGGTTTTTCTGCATTTGCGGTTTCCTCGTTAACAAAACTTATGGTGTCTGTGTTATTTCTTTTTCGCATTATATTTTGTTATATAATTTAAATATCACAGGTTGTGCGTTGAATCGATCAATTGGTAAATCCAACCTTTGGTTGTTGATTGAAATTGATTGATCCTTGAACAATTGTCTTTGGTACCGTTCAAGTTATCTCTCTTATATTCAATCGGGCTCGCAAATTATTATTTGTTTGATTGCGGATTGAATTGAGAGATTGAGATATAACTCTTTGATATACTTTTTTATAAGATTGAGTCTAACTGTCTAGTTGATTCTCTTGTAAGTATATTGGAGTTAGTCCATACAGATTGCTAAGCGAAATATTGGGTGAGGTTGTTAGACCCCCGCTTTTTCACTAAGTATTGGCTGTGTCTTGTGAATCTCCTCGTTTTTTTTTCCTCTCTTATTTTTTTTTGTGCTGCAACCAAGTTGCCTGCTACTCTCTTATGCTCTGAATTTTTCTTTTTGTGGAAATATAAAATTTATTGAGCCAAATATTGTGAAAGAAAATCTTCACGTAGCAAAATTGTACTGTTTTGTTTTACCTTGTAAAAAGGGTACGTTATGGGTTTAGTTTTGTTTTTCGTTTGGGTTCAGGTTGTGTTCGTACGAGTATCCATGTCTTACTTTTCACGAACTCTCTTTAGAAAACCTAAAATGTTACCGTCCCTTAGAAACCATTTAAATACCTAACCTATCGAGTCACGTACGCATACTCTAGGTTATTTCTTTTTGTCAAGAATGTCTTCTTCTTCTCGCTCTTGTGAATTTGCAAGAGGTTTTCTTGATAAAGGTATTGGTTTTGAGTCCAAAGAGAGGAATAAAAGGACCTTAGTAGATGTTGATGGTGAAAATCCTGATGCCTCATGCTACTACGCCTCTTCTCATCATGATGTTGAGAATGAGGAGATGGTTTCGGCCGAAGTGGTTCATGATTTTCTTAAATACTTTGAGGAAGCAAAACTGCATCTCATGTGTTAAGAACCGAGTTGAAAAAGGTTAACTCTGACCTTGTTCTCATGAAAACACATGTTAAAGATCTTTTCAATGAGGATATCTTCTTTGAAGAAGCAGTGGATGCTGTCAATCACAAGCTCAAAGTTCTCAAGACTCGTGAGGGTTCCGGAAAAGCTCTTTGATTTTAGTTCATGATCGGTTTTGATGGTTTAGGAGTATTTTTGTTTTTAGCTTGTTGGTTTTGTTTTTGTCTTGGAAACTTCTTATGAGAATTTATTCTTGTGTTTTAAGAAGGATAACCAGGGTTCGGAATAACAATTATTGTGAGTACACATAGCTATTGCCAATAATGTTCATCTTGCAATGTTTTTAGATTTATTTATTTAAATCCTGAAGTTTATTTGGAAGATGATTTTGCAGTATTAATCTTTATTGGTTTTATATATTGCAAAAATTGTTATGGGATATGAGTGTTTGCGTCCGTGAACTATGATTGTCCCATATATGTCTTTATGCAAATATTGATGAAAAATAGAATGAATCTTTGAATATTCCGCAGTATTGATCTTTCCCTAATTCACTTCTATGTGAAAGTACTGTGAGGATCCGTAATATTTCTTATGCTGAGCATTTCCTATTAAATTAATCATGGGTTCTCTTGTGGTTTATTTAATTGAGTTATCTGGATACAAATTCACGTTTCATGTAATTTGTTAATGTTCAAAGAAATCCTTCTTTTCTTGCAAAAGTAAGGTCGCTCTTGTTGTTCTTTCGGGAATGACATTATATGGGGGAGAGTTCTTATTTGAACTTGTGCTTGATTGCCAAATCTTTGTGGGGAGTGCGGCTGTGGAATATTGTAGGAGTTTTCTTGTATCTTTATAAACTCCTTGATGAATACACTAAGTTTCGACTATGTGAAATCATCGAAACAAAGTTGATATGTTTTCTTTTAGTCATGAAAAATCTCTATGAGAATTTCATTATGATCCCACTAGTTTTCGTACATTTGCCAATTTATATTGACAAAAAGGGGGAGAATTAATGTGTAGTTCATACTACAAATACATATGGTTTACAGATAATTATGTAAGGGGGAGTGGTTTTCATGTGAGATGAAGTATTGACTAAGGGGGAGTGATACATATCACCATAGTATTGTTGTCAAAGTTGTGATACAATTGAACTTTGATGCTGTGTAATAATACTATGACACTGTATAACAATGATTGAGAGCTACTGTTTTCTCATTGTTATAGCTACGGATCTTCAACAACTATGATGCTGAGTTGAACACGTTCAGAATCATTGGAGTACTTGGAAGTGACGAAGATTTTGAGTAATGTTGAAGAACCAAGGAAATCAAGCATTTGGATAAGAAGCTACAAAGTTTATTTAATTTGTAATCAATATGTATTGATAGTTTTGTCTCTAAAATTGACAAAGGGGGAGATTGTTAGAGCACTGCTCGGCCGAACTCGCAAGCGTTGCTATCTCAAGCTTGTTGTCAAGTTTAGTTGCCAAAACTATAAGTCTTGATTTCTAGTCTACTTATAGCCAAGTCTCGGATTAGGATAGTAAGTGTAGTTGAGCATTAGACTTCACAGCGTTCATCGATTGAAGACGAAGGACTACTAAGGGGAGATTGTTGAACTTCATCAACAAAAGTTATATGAAGACTTGAACTCATCTATCACTCAAAAGTCTATCTACTCTATCTCCTATTTGAGACAAAAGTCGTATAGCTATATAGACTTCGATTATACACATTTGATATTTCGAGATGAGTTTAGCTCGCTTATATATTTCTCGAAATATGTGTTGGTAAGCTTTCGCTTTAACCAAGTTCATCTTATATTCTTGACGAAAGTCAAAAGATGATCATGTGAAAATCGCCTGGTAACATCTTACATGATTTGTGTGAGACAGTCATTTGATGTAGACTCGGAATGTTTCGTATTGATCATTCGATCACTTGAAAATTGTTTTGAAGCTAATAGTTTGTGTGAGACAGCTATTGTCGTCTTCTAAGAATGTTTCAATGATTGAAATGGGAGTTTAGAACTATTAACCATGATTGGATATAACACAGTATGCGTACTTGTATGCTAACTGTTGCAAGTTATTCCAAGTCCGGGAACCATAGTATGCATACCCGTATGCGTACTGGTTGGTTTAATGAAAGTACGGGAACTTAGTATGCATACCCGTATGCGTACTGGCGTAAAGTTCATGTCCGGAAATTCAACTGAGTTTGGAAGGTATGCGTACCCGTTCGCATACTGGTGAACCCAAACTTAGTCCGGCCACTTAGGTATGCGTACCCGTTTGCATACTTGAGTAGGTTATGTTCTAAAATCGGTTTGTTCATGAACTAATACATTTATATAATTAGGAATGCAATATTTTGCAAACCGTGGCTATAATGTTCATGAATTGATTCGAGTGAATCAAAATCGATTGTGCTTCAATTGTGTCTTGTATACTTCTATGAGAATATAAACAATTGAACAACTCTAGAACTAGTTTCATTTGAGTCATTTTAACTAGTTATGGTTAAGATGAATAAGGTTGATATGAAAGTGTTCATATGGCTAACTTCGGTTAACTATTGTTGATCCAACAAGGTATACACGTTTAGGTACGGTTACCCATATCTAAATGAAGTCACTTTTCATTTGTGTGTAACAAGCTAAGTTCGATCTAATGGTTGAAAGATATTAGCTTGAGTTTAATAAGGTTTTCATCTAACGGTGAATATTGAATGCTTTGTTACCAAGGTAACATTGATTGCAAACCCTGATTTGAAGACTATATAAGGGTGTTTTGGGGTAAAAACTGATTCTGCCGGAAATGGTAAATTTGGGTGTGCCGCCGAGAAACGAATTTAAACTCTAAACAAATGCACTGCAAGGGAGTACTTTAGATTCGTGAGATCAATCTGTACAATTCTTTCCTAAACCAAGAAATGGACGTTCCATCCTTGCTTCGGTCACAAAGTGAAGGAGAAGGGTTGATCTTAGGGAGGGAAGCGAAGAAGGTGTTGAGATCAGAATTGTAAACTCTGAAGGTGTGGTTGTTTTTATGACTTGTATCAGAATGTGGAACTTGCTTACGGAACGTAAGCTATCAGTTCTTTGGTGTTTTTCTGGATATTTATGTTGATAACCGTTATCGGTTCAAATAGGTTGAAAACCTATTTATATAAGTCATAGTTGAATGCACCCTGATCTCATAGGAAGTGGGAGTAGTTGAGTGATGGAAAAGTGGGATCGTGTGAAAATGTTGAAAACCACGTCTTTCAATGAGGGAAGAGGGGTTGGCGTACACCCATTACTTCTCTGCTGCCACTAACTGTCCTCCTTTCCTGACACTTTCTCATAATGAGCGTGTTGCACGCCGCATGCTGTAAATCGCCAGACCAATACCCTGATGAACATCCCCCAGTTTGTGACATGTTTGATGTCTCGAGTATTTTTGTGAAAATATGTAGCAGGTTGCTGAGTGGGTCTTGTTTGCAAGACCTAGTTATTTTGACCAATCACGCGCAAGCTAGGCGGCGGGTGGTCATGTATTACAAGTCAAGCCATGAGGCTTGCCGCAAGAAATAACACGTAACGCTTCTTAGGTCAAATAATTAAATTATTTGTGAAATCGATATTTATAAAACATCGTTTTTAATCGATGCATATAATGCATCGCTTTTAAGCAAGCAGCTCAAATTAATCGATGCTCGTAAAGCATCGTTGTATAAAGATGCTTTAAATTAGTCGTAGAGCCTAATGTCTTAAAAGGAGCATGACCGGCCATTTTCGAGAAGCTGCTAGGAGCCATTCATGCGTGCCAAAGGTATGCCGGTCGGTCCTTATAGGAAAGTGACAGCTGGCGACCACGACGACATCTTATTGGTCTCCTAAGATTTGATCTAGGCCGGTCAATTCGGCAAGCGAAGTTGGACGGCCGAGATGATTTGAGGCATTTAACGGCTGCTGCTGAATTTATTAAAATTCCTATTGGCGGCGTGACTAGCCATTTTTGGGCGATCGTTTAGGAGCCATACAGGCAGGCCGCGGCTTGGACGATTGTTCCTTATGGAAGAGGGGTGGCCGGTGATCACGGCGATGTCTCATTGGTCCCCTAAAATTAGATCTAGACCGGTTGATTCGGCTAGCGAAGTTGGACGACCGAGATGATTTGCGGCAGTTACATACTGTCGTTAATTGAATTTAAGGTTTAATAGACGTGTAGCCAACCTACTTTGGGCTAACGATTTTTGGTGTTAGCCGCGTGCTGGGAGATGTTCGATCGGCCAGCACAATAGCCGGGCCGCTGGTGAGTGTATCCGCACCTTGCCCGTTGATTAAGATTGAATCTAGGACGGTCAATCCGGCTGGCGAAGTTGGGCGGCCAAGATCGTTTTGCGGCAGCAATATACTGCTGCTAACATAAATTAGGGTTTTACAACTCACGCAGCCAACCCACTTTGGGTAATCGTTTAATGGCTCCGCTTGGGAGTTGGAAGGATTCTGATTGGCCTAAACACTAGTAGGCTTGCCGGTGTGCATGATAGTACTTGTACGACCATGTTAGGAGGTGGCTAGACTTGATAAATCGACCGGAAAAAACGTACGGTCGTGATCGTTTTGAGACTGACATGGGCAGCCTATGTCCAATTCCGTAAGGAATTAAGTACGTCGACCAACCAACTTCCACTTTTAATTGAAAGTGCATGTTGCGCATTTAAAGCGATCTGATTGGTCGATGGGAAAGGGGGGCCGGCAAGCAGTAACATGGAGCGTGGCCGATCGGCCACGGGTGGCGCCTGCTGGAGCAGATCGGTCGGCCAAGTGGCGTGGTCACGCCTCCTTTTACCGCTGCTTTTACTTGTTGCAGTTCCTCTTTATTTCTTGTTTTCTACTTTTGGTAGGATTTTGCTCCTACTAGTCCATGGCGGATTAATTTCCTAGCTTACCTAGGTTTGGCCTCGACCAATAGGGTTCGAGATATTGCGCAGGCCACAAAAAGGACCTAATTTTTGTAAATTAGTAAAATTAGGTTAGAAAGATTGAATTTTTTGGGCTCACACAAAATCAATCAATTTCTGGTGAATTTTGTGAGTTCATACAAAATCACTAATTATATTTCAGAGGACAGCATAACTTCGCGTGTCTTTAATTGAGTACTTCCATGCATACCTTAATCCTGACACTTCGGGAGATTCATGCTACTCTGCTGCGAGCGAACATTAATTGTCATGTCATGTCAACATCAAGAGTTTGGCTGGGGAATAAGGCATAAAATGAATACTCGACAGGCCATGCATTAAATGCAGGCGGAAGAAAAAATTTAAAGAATATTTGGGATTGTTGCTACACGCACCATTCTGGATAAATTTCATATAAATATACTGAATTGCTCAATACATATGTAAGTAAAGAGGCCTGGGCACTTATCACTTTTAAATGGCTCAGTCTCTTTGCAGAATGACGGCGCATTAAATACAGGATTTTACAATTTTATCCCTGAACTAAAAACCACCATCAACATTAAGTCCCCTGCTTAGCACGTAACAGTGACATTGTTGCGGGGTAAGCATTAGATGGTGATAGACGAATAATAAAATTAATGGGAAAGATAGAAGATGTTACCCGTGAGGCTTCATTTAAATCCAAAAGTAGGGGAGCGTGGCTGGCCGCTACTATGCTGCCAACGGATGCAAACATGATAGTTGTGGGCCTGGGAAATTTCCTCGTGCACGGATCAAAGAGAACTCTATCTTCCACTTGAACTCGGGGAGCTAGCAGTAACCGAAACGATTTCCAAGTTTCCGTGGGTGTTTGGACGAGGGGTACTTTCCCTTCTCGGATTTGGAATGCGTGTTTTATATAAAAGGGACATCACCTCTTTTTGTTCGTTCACTCCACCTCCCGTATCTCTCCTTGTAGCAGACATTGGTCCTTGACATTATCATCAACAGCTCCATCACCGAGGGTTCTAGCTGCCGGCGGTAAGGTAAGTATATCTTGTTCCTTTTTTTTTTTTGCGGGTATGAACCCTAGTTGTATGTGCAACCTCCATAAACTTGAAAACTCATCCCAATATGAATGATCCTTCTTTGTTGGCAGTATTGGAGTGAACATTAACCAGCAGCATCAGTAACGAAGTGATCAACATCAATCAGGATCAGCAGTGAAGGTAAGTGCCACCGTTTTTTTCTTTTGGTAAAACCTAGCTTTTAGGTTTAAGCCGCGGGCGCAATACCCGCGACAAAGAAAAAAAAAAAATCTGAGTGGGCGCAAGTCCCCACTCCACTTGGTCGTGGGTGTGCTGCCCCGCGGCCAAAAAAGATTTTCCGTAAATTTTTTGTTGGCACGTGAACTTCACGTTTCTTCATGTAAACTCGACTATTAGTGGTTATATCGAATTTTGATAATAATTGGCGTGCATGGCTCTTCATTGCAGTAACATAAGGAATTCTTGTTTGAATAAGATGTCACCTGGAGATGTTTCTTCTGCTAAGCCAGGAAGTTTGAATGATCCCAAAGATAGGCCGAACATAGATGATGAATTCTTCACAATGTCTTACACAACTATGAGGACCCATCCCGGTCATGTGATAACCCTTCTTACTGATTCGGAAAATGAAGGAGTTGTTCAGTCGATTTCCCCAGAGCGCGTAATAAGGTTTTGTCTCCAGAGGAAAGAGTATCCATCTTCTCCTATTGACTTCAAGATTTTCCATAACCCACTGCGCTCTTTTGATGGATGGATGAGATACATGATGAGCAATGACCATGTCAGGGACAGTCTGATTAAAGCACGAATCGCGGATGCTGTCATTGTGTCTGCAACACTTCATATTAGGAAAGATGATGCGGGTTTGATCACTTTCATTTCTAGATGGTGCATGTCCACTCACACGGCCATATGTAGATGAGGCGAGATGACTATTACTTTAGAGAGTGTGACTGTTCTGCTGAATCTTCCAGTTGTAGGAAATCTTGACTTTAACTTGTCCGACGAAGAAGAAATAATGTACGCCACTCTAATTAAAAAGGTAGAAGAATATAATCGGCAGGAAAATGATGAAAAATGCTTTTATACTTGGTGGGTGTTTGAATGGTTTCCTACGAAACCGAAATCGGATCAGGTATTGAATGACACGCTCAGTGTTGCTACGTTTATATCCTTGTGGCCATCTAGAGATGTTTTTGATGATGGCTATGGCACAAAGGTAATAAGACGGAAGCTTGTTACATTTGCTATTAAGCTAGCGCAAGGTGTTGCTCTTCCCATAGGCAGCTTGTTCCTTGGTTCCTTGTATTCCCATCTGGATTCTCTAGCAGCGGACATGTATGCTTCCAACGGATATATGAAGATAGAATCACATGTTCACATCGCCTTTCTCCTAATCATGTAGCTTCATTTTCCAGTATATATGGAGGCACTAGAATACTTCGTTGGTTGAAGAAGCGCCCAAAACCTGGATTAAGGATCATTGATTTCTTAGACAACGTGCATGCAGTTAAATTTCGTCCCTGGGCACCGGCTCATACATCTATAGTTCAGCCGGATACTTTTGCTTCCGTCTCGGGCATAACATTGCATTCTGATGGAGAGAATATGAGTATTGGAGAAACCGTGTTCATGCGAAGCTGTATACCTGGACATGTTCTATCTTTCTTCAAGGAATCTTTTACCGTGGTTCCTTATAATATTGACAGAGCTGCTCGTCAGATGGGTTTTGACCAGGGAATTCCGTTCCACCGTCCGTTGATGCCCTCGGAAGACCTTTTGAAATTTGTTTTCGATAGTAGTGTTTTCGCAACAAAGAAGAGCCTCCCATTCTTGCTCCCAGGAAGAAGGCAGGTGGTAACCCCTAAGTATAAGGAATTCTGGCAGGAGAAGTTCCTCGCTCTTCACCGATTCGTGCAGGACATCATGACGAATCCATGCGGAAGGCCTTCTTCCAAGACCTTAGAAAAACATAAGCTGTTGAAGCCGCTTCCTTTGGGTAAACAAAAATCCTATGGTGAACTGGTTCAGGTAAGAGCTCGTGTTTCTAAGCAAAGTGAGCGCAGTCCCCAAGAGAAAGAAGCTAGATCAAAGAAGCGTGCAAGTGGCATTCGAACGGCTTCGAAAGCTCCGGTTGTTTTTAATTCTTCGAATATGCAGGCGCGTATGATTTTCTTTCTGACCAGCCGAATTATTTAAATATTTTGGATTATCCTCGCTGAATATCTCTCTTTTAATTCAGGGTCTTGATGGTATGAACGCCTTTGCCAGACTTGCACATGGTCAGAGCATGGCGTCTCCAACGGAGAAATCCGGTGATACTGAGTCTTTCGAAAGTGAAGATGAAGGAGAAGAAAGTTCAGGATCCGGTGGTGATGAGAAAAGCACTTCTGAGTGTAGTAGCGAATCTAACTCTTCCAGTGAGCCAACAGATGAGTCGGTGAGTCTCCCACGTGTTTTTTTATTCTTGGATTATTTATTCTTTGATATGAAATAAAATTTTAATTGGTGATATTACAGAATGAAACTGCACCTGGAGATAACTCTGAGATGGAGATTAATCACAATGAGGATGTTGCTGCGCCTTCCATTGTAGACACCATATCTTTGGCTGCGGATGCAATTGTTTCCAAAGAATCTTTTGAAATTGAAGGAGCGTTAGTCGTACATTCTGCTGCAGATGCCACCTTCAACCCTCCATTTGTTGCTCCCTTTGCGGATCATGTGTTGATTGGAGGATTCAGCGTGCTAGCTAGGTATGTGGAGTTGTATACCCAAATATGGGAAAAGCATGGACACATCACAACGACTAAGAAAATTAACAGTCGTGTTTCGTTGGTTAAATGTGTGGAGGAGGCCCTATCTTCAATCTGTGATATGTGCGGCGTGACCGGATACACCGTTTCTGAAGAAGTAGTCTCGAACTGGGAGTACCATCGGGACATGTGCGTGAACTTCGAGTTTAACACCTCCTGGTTCTGTGAAAGGCTTTCCAAAATCCAAAAGCTGCAAACTGAAATGAACGAAGTTCCCTCCCCGGATCTCATTAATCAACATGAAGTAGAAATCGAGAAGTTATCCCAGGAGTTGAAGTTGAAGCAGGCTGCCCTCCAAAACATGAAGGATGCTTTCTCTAAGAAGAATGAGCCATTGTTGGATGATTTCCCTTGAATGCTTTTATTTTTCCAAACTTTCTCCTCTTAGGTTTTTTTTTTTGAAAGGAAAAAGACGTCTCTTTTTATGGTTTGATTTTCTGGTGTTGAACTAGTAGGTAATTGCTTTGTGAGGATTTTGAATTGATTTCTGAAAGGAATGATAATTAGACCAACTAATAAGTTAGAATCCTAATTATGGATGCAAATGACGCAATTGGAGAAATTGTAAATATTTCATGGAAAAAAAAAGGGAAATACTAAAGTGATATGATGTTTTAGAATAATTGAGTTATTGGCTTTTATTCTCAATATGGGACCGACGTATGTGTCAAGTCCCCAGCAAATTTCAAAACAATTGGTTGTGTAAACATTGTTTGATGAAACTTACTTGTTCACGAGGCCTCCCAACGAAACTGAGTTTTCCTGGATAATTGCTTCAAATCCAAATTCATTGTGCGACGCAACTCTAGCAATGCAACGTCTGGAATCAGACGGAATCATTATTCCTTTGATAAATAAGAAGCGCCTATCGGGGACGGCGATGATTGGGGCCGTGAAAATATCTTTATGTTGCTCCGCGGAAAAGTGGAAAATCTTCAGTTCCTAGGCACAATTCTCCTGAATTAATCTTTTCTTGGACAATGCGCTTCAGACCATTGCATTCACTGGTAGGATGATGGATAAACCTGTGATAGTGGCAATATCTCGAATCTGACATCTCTTGATCAGTTGGTGGACGCCATACAGGAGGCAGTTGAACCACCCCGTCTCGTACCCAAACTTCCAGTAACTCTTCTTATAGGGAGTGAGAAGCGTGGGTACTTCGAGTCTGGCTTCTCTCGCATCAGCGACTGTTGTCGTGGAAACTCTTGTTGGCTTTGGCACGAAGATCTTTTCGAGGGTGGAGTCGAGACTTGAGCGAGTGTTGAATCAGGCACGAGTCATTTAGTTCGGAAATTTTGTTGAAGTGCAACTTCTCTTGAGGGCCCTGCATCAGTGACAGCAATGTGAAGTGGTTGGACCGAATACCGTTCCTTGGTGCAGTTCTCGTCTTCATAGATGCCCTGGTAGATTTCCCCTTCTTCAGGTGCTTCTCTCTTTAGTAAGGTTAGAGCGGTCGTGGCTGCGGACTATTGTACACCCCTCTGAACTTCTGCGAGGATCTGAAGATACAGATTTTCCGACAAAGCTTCATAGGCCGGTTCCTTACCTTTATCTTGCAGAGATTGTGACACATCCGGTGAGTCTATTCTCTTAGCCTTGTGAAACTGCCTCAGCTCTTTGTCGTTGGCTGAATTAAGTTGGTTATTTCCCTCCTGCTCTCGTCCGATATGGTTACGTACCCTGTTTGCATTTTCGTTGGCGGAGGCACAGACTTCAGATAAGGATTCAACATTTTTTGTTTCATCTCTGAAATTGGTGGCGTTCTCCGAGCGAATGTTTGCTGATTCTTGCCGTAACCGGTTTGTCATACTCTTTAGGATACAAAATGTCTCATTTTGCAGCTTGAAAATATTAGCTTGATTTGCGACAACATCTTCTAGCATTTTTGCCATACCTTCCATGGTGATTGAATTTCGAGCATTCGTGGCTTCGGAAAAGTTTGGATGACCAGGGTACATCATGAAATTAAAGTTGGGATTGGTGATTGAAATGAATTCGATTGAATCTGGACCTAAGATCCACCGTCTTGAATTTGAGAAAACTGGAATGAAAATTGAAAAATTGATTTCGCAACCGAGAGATTAATCTCCCACTGTGGTCGCCTGTTGTTTTGGGGTAAAAACTGATTGTGCTGGAAATGGTAAATTTGGGTGTGCCGTCGAGATCTTGTTATTTTCTATCGTACTGAGTACTATCTTCTCTAAGATTTACTCAAGATTTATTCTCCGATAGGCAAGATAAAAAGTAGTCACAAACATCTTCGTCTCATCGTTTGTGATTCCATAATATCTTGTTTCGCTACCATACGATTAAGATTATTGTGAGGTGATTGATATTTCTAGATTGTTCTTCGAAATATGTGTTGGAAGCTTTTTGCTTTAGCTACGTTCATCATTATTCTTGACGAATTTAGTTGGAAACAGTTTATTTGTTGGAAACTAAATAATAAGTCAAAAGATGATCATGTGAAAATTTCCTTGAAACATCTTACATGATTTGTGTGAGATAGTCATTTGATGTCGACTCGAAATGTTTCGTATTGACCATTCAATCACTTGAAAATTACTTATAAGCTAATAGTTTGTGTGAGACAGGTATTGTCATCTTCTAAGGATGTTTCAATGATTGAAATGGGAGTTTAGAACAATTAACCATTGTCTGGATATAGCACAGTATGCATACCAGTATGCAAACTGTTGTGGTATGATTAAGGTCCGGAAACCAAGTTTGCATACTAGTATGCGAACGATTTTAACTGTTAAAGTCCAGGAACCAAGTTTGCATACCAGTATGCGAACGGTTTTAACTGTTAAAGTCCGGGAACCAAGTATGCATACCAGTATGCGACGGTTCTACCTGAATTAGGTCCGGGACGACAGTATGCATACCGGTTTGCAAACTGTCGGACAAGACCAAAGTCCGTAACTTAAGTTTGCGTACCCGTTTGCAAACTGAGTTGGTTAAAGTTCTAAAATTGGCTAAGTATGATTTCATACTCATGAACAAATACATTAATAAATTAAGGAATGCAATCTTTGCAAACCGTGGCTTAATGTTAAAGAATTGATTCTTGAATAAGTACTTTGTACAATCTTGAATCAAATCCGATTTTGTTTCAATTGTGTCTTGTATACTTCCATGAGAATATAAACAATTGAACAACTCTATGGGTAACACAATTAGATTCATTTGATTATCATTTGATCTAGAAGTGTTAGATGAATGTGGTTAATACAAAAGTGTTCATATGGCTAACTTCGGTTAACTGTTATTGAGCCAACTCAATATACACGTTTAGGTACGGTTACCCATATCTAAATGAAGGTATATTTCGTTTGTGCGTGACAAGCTAAGACCATCTAACGGTGGAGAGATATTGCTTTGGTTTTAAGCAAACTTAGCTTAAATCTTAAATCAGGTTTTCATCTAACAGTGAATATTGATTGCACTGTTTCTAAGCTATCAAACCCTGATTTGAAGACTATATAAGGGAGAACTCTAGCAACTGGAAAATCTAATCCCCACACCTTCTGTGTGATACTAGTTGCGTACTAGAGTCGATTCTCCTTTAACCTAGGTTTTTCTTATAACTATTATAGGTTAACGACTTAAAGACTTCATTGGGATTCTGAAGCCAGGCCCAACTATTTTCTCTGTAATTGCGTGTTCTGATCTTACTTGTTCTATCGTATTGAGTACTATCTTCTCTAAGATTGGCTCGAGATTTATCTCCGATAGGTAAGATATAAAAAGTAATCACAAAGCTCTTCGTCTCATTCCTTTGTGATTCCATAATAACTTGTTCTACTACCATATAGTTAAGTTATTGTGAGGTGATTGATTGATGTAGGACATCTAGCCATCTATCATATATTTAGAATACATCGTTATTTCCTTGTCTAGTATTTTACTTTATTTAGAGTTCAAGTATTTTAGGTATCTAACAGTAGCCTATATAAACGCATACCATTGTCTTAGGGTTATCAATCTTTTATCTATCATAATATTATCATTCTTATTATTCTTTTCATACGAATTCTCTTTTATCCTTTCTTAATCTCTTTATCAATTTCGTCTATTTCGCATCTCTTTCTTCCTTCGCATCCCTAGCAATCTCCGAATTGCATTCTTCTCACTATCGTTCTACATTAGTTGGCTTCAGAGCCATAGGTTTTAGATTCTTATCTAAATACCCGATCCTTAAACCGCTTCCGCAACTCAGACCCTAAAAAAAAAAAAAAAAAAAAAAAAAACGATGAGAAAACTTACAGAGAAGTTGGATCAACATGATAAGATTTTCGCAAACATTACCAGGATCCTACTGGACATAAAGAAGAAGAAGAAAATATTGAAGGATCTCGAAGAAGTTAAGATTGCTGTGATTAACAGAATACTTAGCGGAGAAGATACAAAGAAAACAAAAAAGTATCTCAAAGAACTTAAGATTGCTATTGCTGAAAGTAAACGTGAATTTGACCTTGCTATGGATGATATTTCATATGACGGTAAGGCTCGAGAATATTCATCTTCAACTAAAAACAACACTGATATGATTTCCGCAACAAAAGTTAGTGAAGAAGTGATGGAAGTTGCTCTTCCAGACGAAGAGAAGAAAACTACTTCTCAACTGGTTGAAGAGAACGTTGTTTCCAAAAAAGTAGATGAAAATCAGGTTAAACAAATTTCGTCTTCAACTCAAGAGGATTTGTTATCCATGGGTACTGGAGATGTTTCGGCTACATCAGTTGACGAAGAAGAGATGAAAATTACTTTTCAAAAGAAAGATCTTTTTCTTATGGAAGAAAATCAGCTCGAGGTTTCGCATGATTCACGGGATGTTATTGGTGAGTTTTCAAATCTTGATAAACCTGATGATTTAATGATTTCTGATAGTGATAACTCTTGTTGAGAATAAACAAGTTATTAATCATAAGGAAACACGTACAATCGTCTCTTACATAAACCCTAACAAGGATCAACTTGTTGAGTTAACTGTTGAGATTTCTTTCGTGGTATATCCGACTAGAGGAGTACATTATAAATCGTTGTTTCATAATTCTGTCTATGAGCTTGATTACTTATCTCAAGAAGATGTAAGTATAGAGAATTATGATGGGAGAATCCATGGTCGAGTTCTCTCTAATATAGAGAAGATAATATTAACAAAAGATCTTGTAGACAAGTTTACTCGCAAGAAGAAAACTCTTGTGCAATTCTCGACACCAAGAGGAATAAGATGGACAGTTGCGCATCTAACATCTGATGTTGCTTATGAAATTCAATCATCTCTGTCCAAGTCGGAACTATTAGGATATGGTTCAGGCTCCAAGTTGGGTTCGACAAGCTATCGCTACGAGAATATTGATCTTTTTGGTAAGAGTGAAAATATACATCTTCCTGGAGTTAATGTAAAGCTTATAACTTTGCCAGAAGAAGACAGAGAGGATATCTTAGGTGACAGGAACATGTCTGTGACAGCAGAAGTTGTTAATAATTACAGTGAAGAGAAAATCCCTCTTGATATCATCTGGAACGATAATTCTCCAATAGATGCAGCAGAATACTTCACTCTTGATCTCATCAATTTCTCTCGTCTAAAGAAGTTGTCTTTGTTCAAAAGGTTTCTTTCATGGGACGTGAGTTACTTTGCTCTCTTTGATCCTGGAATCGGTGTCAATGGATCACACGGTGTATTACTATGTGTAAGGATAGATGATGTTAGTATGGCTATGAAGTATTTCTTGGTCAAGTCTGTTCAAAACATTTATATTTCGCAGGTTTCCTTAACCCTGTAAATTGTGATACTGAAGTTAATGGATCTTTGAAGGTTATAGTCAGAGTAGATAAATTTGTTCCTCATAGTAATGATTTGAGTGGCCCGTGCAAAGAAGACTATATTTTATTTTGTGCTCAAGCTGCACTTCCTCATGACGTTACCTGCTCGGAATTCAGAACTTTATTTAGTGGAGTTCCTGCCAGTTTCACGGACATCAACAAGGCTGTTGACAAGACTAGATACAATGGAACGACTGCCACTGTACATACAATAATTGTTAGAGTGAATAACGACAGTTGGTATGTGTTTTCAGTTAAATTAACTCCTAGAAAAATTTATCAATCTGATGATGCACGTAAGAATGTTCTTAGAGTTCTGCACCGCAGCGAGAAAGCAGTAAGGAAGCTACTGACATCGAGTGAGGAATACGGTTCTGAAACCAAGATGCGTTTGTTTCGTAGTCGCTGTGAGAACGTTATCCAGAGCGAGTTTGTGAACAGTAAACTGACTGAAAAATTGGAGCAGCAAATGGTTTATTCTTTGGCTATATCTGCCGGTGCAATTCCATCATGGTGTAGTCAACTAATGGTTGAGTATAGCTTCTTATTTAATTTTGAACTAAAGTACAATATTAGATACAGTGCTATCCTCAAAGGTGAAACACGAAATTCAGGGGAAACATTTTATCAGTTGGTGGTCACTATTCGCAAGGTTTACTTCATTGATAGGACTTTTGTCTTTGATCGCGGAAAATTTAAATGCACATCCTATGATGCGTGGAACAACATTTCATGGTTACTTCGTTTTATAATCTCCAAGGCTAAGAGATTAGTGTTTGCTCGTGGTAAGCCGTTGGAAGTGAAATTTACACTTTCCATGGAGGAAAAGAGCTCGTGATCTGTGATGACAACTCGATGATGAGTTTTTCACAAAAAGGGTGGACTGATGTAGGACATCTAGCCATCTATCCTATATTTAGAATACATCGTTATCTCCTTGTCTAGTATTTTACTTTATTTAGAGTTGAAGTATTTTAGGTATCTAACAGTAGCTTATATAAACAAGATTCCATTGTCTTAGGGTTATCAATCATAATATTATCATTCTTATTATTCATTTCATACGAATTCTCTTTTATCTTTTCTTAATCTCTTTATCAATTTCGTCTATTTCGCATCTCTTTCTTTCTTCACATCCCTAGCAATCTCCGAATTGCATTCTTCTCACTATCGTTCTACATTATTGATATTTCTAGGTTGTTCTTCGGGAATATAAGACCGGATTATCAATTGGTTCCTGTTCACCTTGATTTATCAAAAAACGGAACCAAAACTTCATAGGTACTTCTGTGGGAGACAGATTTATCTATCAAAATAGACTTTTCTGTGGGAGACAGATTTGTTTATGAAGTCTTAAACTTTGGGTCGTAGCAACTCTTAGTTGTGGGTAAGATCATCTAAGGGAATCAAGTGCGTAGAGTCGTGATGGGATTCAGAGGCGTAAGGAACGCGACTGTACCTTAATCGGTGTGAGACTTGGTTAGGGCTAAACTACATTCCAGTCCGAAGTTAACTTGTAGTAGGCTAGTGTATGTAGCGGCTTAATACAGTGTGGTGTTCAAATCTGGACTAGGTCCCGGGTTTTTTTTTTTGCATTTGCGGTTTCCTCGTTAACAAAACTTATGGTGTCTGTGTTATTTCTTTTCCGCATTATATTTGTTTATATAATTGAAATATCACAGGTTGTGCGTAGTTCAATCAATTGGTAAATCCAACCTTTGGTTGTTGATTGAAATTGATTGACACTTGAACATTGGTATTTGGTACTGTTCAAGCTGTTTCTCATAATAATCAGTCTCACGGATTCCTATATGTTTGATTTGCTGATTACATTAAGAAACAAAGATATAACTCTTGGATATATTTCCTTGATTGAGTCTGACTGTCTAGTTGATTCTCTTGGAATTATTTTGGAGTTAGTACATACAGATTGCCGAACGAAATATTGGGTGTGGTTGTTAAACCCCGATTTTTCAGGTACAATGGTTTTCCAAACATAGGGCTTTTTCACGAGCCAGGGTGCAATGGTTCGTGAACCGGGTTCACCAACCCTACAAGACTACCGAACTCAGTTGACAACGGTTTGTGAACATGGTTCGTCAACTGTTAGCCTATTATTCCAACTTTGAAAATTCAGTTCATTATGGTTTGCCAACCGGGTTCGTGAACTGTTCCCAACTGAACTTTCGGTTTGCGAAATGGTTCTCCAGCCTTCATGTATTTCTGAAACTCATATATCTATGGTTAGCAAACTGGTTTGCCAACCTTCCCTAAGTAAAAATATCAGTAAGTTCAATATTTCTCTCTAATATGTTTGAAACATTCCCAAGTGATAAAATCATTTGCATGAGCAATTTTCAAATGATCCACAAATTAATTCATATAACTAATATTGTTAAGTACCGTTGAACATCTTTGCTTAGAATCATATTTTGAGATTTTTCACAAGACAAGCTTGACTAGAAACTTCTTCTTTATAAATATACTAGAAGTCATACGATATAGTCTCAATAGCTATAGTTGTGAGATAGTGAGTAAAATAGAATTGTTCAGTTTTCACATACCTGGTACAAAAGTTCTCCAAATGTCTTCGTGGATCTTCAGTCTTCAAGGGTGATCTCTGATACTCAACTACAAATTCTAACCTGGTCCAAGACTTGACTTAGAAAACTAGAAATCAAGATATAGTTTTGATCATCTAACATTGACAATAAGCTTGAGATAAAAAAAAACTTGAGGGTTCAACCGAGCAATGCCGAACACTTTATGACCGTAATAGCCGGTTGTCATTACAAGTGTCATTAGGTTGTAGAGATAATGAACAGTTTTAGTCGGTCACACCTTTTCACTTTTTTTGTCCTTATTATATAAGGTTTTCAAATATGTAAAATTATTTCAGAGTTTCATTTATTTCTTTATCAAAATCTTTGAGACAAAAGTTTGAACTTCTTCTTCAGTTTTTTTAACAACTTCAAAAGTTTTTATTTTCCTCCTCAATTTTCACCAATAGTTACTTTAGATGGTTAAAAGTTCTGACCTTATTCTAAATCATCCCGAGACCATCTTTGATTTTTAAAATATTCCAACTGGTTTCGTAATGGAGGTTTAGTGGTCAAAGCCTTGCACTATTAATGTTTTTTAAGTCATAGACTGTAAAGATAGTGAGTTAATCCTCGAATCCTGTCTTCCATGTGGGTTTACTTTTCTCATTCCCTTATTACTTCATGAGTATCTTTATCAGATCAATTGCAATCTAGGTGATCTTGAATCAATATTTTTTGATTACATGTGCAGGATATTTGATCATAACTTTATCTTTCTAAAGAAGAAAAGATTACAACTGATGAAATGCTCTAAGAACTATTGTTGATGGGGAAAAAAGATTTGCTGGTTTTCTAGGAAGTGGAGAGACAACTGTGCGGACGGAGGCTCCTCAACCGAGCAAACTATCTAACCTCAAACAGATGCACTGCACGGGAGTGCTTTGAGTTCGAGAGATAAATCTGTAGGACTCCGGCCTAAACAGAGAAAATGGTCGTTCCAGAGTCAATTTGGTCACAAAGAGGGGAAAGGGTTGATCTGTAGGAGGGAAGCTGAGAAGTGTGCGAGATCAATGGTGATCAAGGATTGTGAATGTATATAAGGTTTCTGCAAGTTTTATGTGAAATGTTGAGTTCGAATAAGTTCCGATCGATTGATTGAATTCTTGAGAGTGATTGCTCGGATCAGAATTCTTTTATTTAGATGAACGTTATCTATCTTATTCAATAATGGATTCAGAGACTTATTTATATTGCCAGAATAGTAGACACATTGATCTCAAGTAAGTGTGACAATTGCTCGAGTGAAAGAGTGGGAAAGTGGGAAATCGTGGTTGCACCAATTCCTCGTACGCGATAGGGTTGGTTGATTGTCCACCCACTACTTTGCTAACTCCCTCAACTGCTTGCAAGACTTACTCACATTTCTCATCGTGGATGGACACACGTACCGTAGGCCTCCATACCAAAACCATAATTAATATCCCCCCATGTGACGTGATTGATATCTCACGAATGTGGAGTCTGCAAGGCAAGCGTGTATTTGATCAATCAGTCGTTGACTTGATTAGACGATGAGTCTAAGTATTATTTAGTCGAGCATGATTGCTGGATGTTCTAGGATTAATGGATTGAACATGTCTGCTGGAACGTATAGTTCTCGAATGAATGATGTTGATAATTGAATCAACATGATAGTCTTAGCAAATATTGCTTGTATGATGAATTGTTGAATATTGATAGTTGAATCAATATTCGAGCATTTGAGCAAATATTGCTGATTCGATGAATTACTGAATATTGATAGTAGAATCAATATTCGAGCATCTGAGCAAATATTGCTCATTCGATGGATTACTGAATATTGATAGTTGAATCAATATTCGAGCATCTGAGAAAATATTGCTCATTCGCTGAATTACTGAATATTGATAGTTGAATCAATATTCGAGCATCTGAGCAAATATTTCTCATTCGATGGATTACTGAATATTGATAGTTGAACAAATATTCGAGCATTTGAGCAAATATTGCAAATTCGATGAATTACCGAATATTGATAGTTTAATTAACATTCGAGCATCTGAGCAATATTGCTCATTCGATGAATTACTGAATATTGATAGTTGAATCAATATTCCAGCATCGGAGCAAATATTGCTCAATCGATGGATTATTGAATATTGATAGTTGAATCAATATTCGAGCATTTGAGCAAATATTGCTCATTCGATGAATTACTCACTCAAAATTGATAGTTGAATCAATATTCGAGCATCTGAGAAAATATTGCTCAATCGATGAATTACTGAATATTGATAGTTGAATCAATATTCGAGCATCTGAGCAAATATTGCTCATTTGATGGATTACTGAATATTGATAGTTGAACCAATATTCGAGCATTTGAGCAAATATTGCAAATTCGATGAATTACTGAATATTGATAGTTGAATTAACATTCGAGCATCTGAGCAATATTGCTCATTCGATGAATTACTGAATATTGATAGTTGAATCAATATTCCAGCATCTGAGCAAATGTTGCTCAATCGATGGATTACTTAATATTGATAGTTGAATCAATATTCGAGCATTTGAGCAAATATTGCTCATTCGATGAATTACTCACTCAAAATTGATAGTTGAATCAATATTCGAGCATCTGAGCAAATATTGCTCAATCGATGAATTACTGAATATTGATAGTTGAATCAATATTCGAGCATCTGAGCAAATATTGCTCATTTGATGAATTATTGGTAACATGACCAAATAAATATTAATTAAAATATTGGTAACTGGACCGAACATTATATAATTAATCAAGATGTTGATTTCCGGATCAACATAAAATTATTAGTGTTTGAAGTTGCTCAGAATCATGATTTGCAGAGCATTCAGTTCGAAACCCTAATTTTGATCAATTGCTGATAATTGATGATTTACTAAAAATAGGTCACTGAGTGAAGGAGGGAGCGGCTACATGGGATGACGGCCGACCATGTAGCACCCAAGTACTCGAGTGAGCATGCACTAAAGTCCTTTGTTGACCAGTTGGTGAACGAATGATCAAATGCTGGTTTAATCATTTATTAAATAGTGCTCGTGCGAGCGGTAGTAAAACCTAGTTATGGAGAGATGAGGGACCGACCAAGGGGTCATGGGACCGGCCCTTGGTGGTCGTGGGACCAGCTGGTGGTCGATTGAGCAAATTCCAAGTTGGTTGGAAAGAGTTTGGACCAAATACGAACAATTGAGAGCAAATTAGGTCAAAATTATGAAGTTGTGTGGGACCGGCTCCTTGCAATCCTAAGGTCCGGCCTTGGTCGGTCAAGGTAGCATGCCCATGTCACTATGATGTCCGTGTCTCAGTCCTGAGAGTTTTGGTATTTTATGGTGCGCGTTCGAGTAATATTTTGGATTTTCAGAAGAGTTTGATCTTGACTGAAACTCTCAATTTTGCTCAAATGAGTAAGTAGAACTTTGCTCATTTGACAGATATTTTGAGAATATTTAAATAATAATATTTTAATTTTTGACGTGAGAAGCCTAGTCGGTCATGTGACCATTTGACTTTTTGGCTTTTTTCATGGTTTGAGCAATATTTGAGAAAATATTGAAAAACTAAGGTTTTCGCTCAAACGATGGAGTTCCATGAGATGAAGGAAATAATAATATGAGGAAATAAGGGATTGTAAGGTGTGGGATCAGCCACGGCTAGGGCATGGCCGGCCGGCTAAGTGGCCCGGTCCCGTGACACCTTTCCCTATTTTTTCATTATTCTTCATCGTTTGATGGAAAGTATGGAAAAACTAAGAGTTTCGCTCAAACGAGGGAGTTTTCTCAAATGAAGGAGTCTCCATCAGATGAGGGAAATAAATTAAAATAAAATAAAATAGTGGAGAGGGGACCGGCCGTCCGGTGGGCCCGGTCCCACGCATCTTTGGCCACATCGTTTTGCTAGTTTATCCAATTGCTGTGAATTTCAGATATGTTGTAGAGGACATCCATGCGAAGAGCATGGTATATGAACCATCCCTAGATTCTTCACCAATTCCTCCCAGCTTGCTTCTTTGTGCAGAACAGTGTAAAATCGTCTCAGACAAGCTTGTTGTAAAACACCCCTGTTGTGTCTTTAGACCATTTGATTGTGTCTTGAACGCTTGATGAAGGATTTAAATGCCATTGATTAATTTGCAATCCTAACCCCTTGGTTGATACATGAGCCTGGTGCTTGCAGTACCATTTTTTGTATCTGTCAGTCGTAGAAACATCACTTCTGAAACCCTGGTCACGGGACCATAAATGAGGTTGCTCTCAAGAGGGGATGATGTAATGACCATGGTTGTATGTTCCGGTCATTCGTTTCATGATAAATGATTATCATATGCGAGCTTGATGTCAGTCACGAGTCTTGGACTGTGAAACTGATCGTTGATCAGTGGATCGTCATTCCTTAGTATTTTGTTAAATCTCATTTTCGTTTTTTCTTCTTCTGGCAAGACCTAAATGGAGGACCCAAGTAGAAAAACATGATGCAAAGACCTAGGTGGTCGAAGTTGGAGGTACCTTTATGAAGGACTTAGTGAAAAGACCTGGTGGAGCTCGATCGACTGTGGAGATAATGAATCCTGTCTTAAGAATTGATGCTTGCATGTTGTATGCTCTGGAAGCTGTAGGAACCTCATACGACTTCAGAATTCGGGCTTGAACCCAACTTTTGATGCTAAGAGACTGAGGAATCATATGCAAAAAGAATCCTTCAGTTTGGAGATGTCTAGGGCAGTTAATGACGCATGCACATTCATGATTTTTAATCCCGTGCAAATTTTCAGATTCCATAAACATGAGTGTGAAAGGCATATCTTTCTGCTCGTATGTCCGATTGATGTGACCTCTTGGTATGTTGTAGAAGAGACATAGAAAAACATCTTTTGTTGAGCAAGCATTGTCCCATTCCTCACTCATTGGTACGTTTTTGTAAACCCATGGCATGAAGTATATTGTCTCTCATTTTAGAGGTGATGAGAACATCTTGTAAAAGACTTTGGCTTGTGCCCACCAGTCGTGCAAGCTTTGGGAAGACTTTCATGTGAACATGTTACCACGTCTACACATCTTGATATGAATCATTAGTGCTTGGAGAAGTCCGCTTCATCGAGTAACACTTCAGAGATGGTTAGTTGATGAAGCCCTATTATGAGGATGTTGCTCCTGAGACCGTTGCTGATGTTGAGACCATAGACGGAGTTCCTCCAGATATCCTTGTCGATGCCGATACTATGATCGGAGTTGCTGTAAAGACCGAGAAGGCTAGAACCATGATTATCGACATAGTCTTTGCTCCCCCATCCAGTGAGCCTTTATATTCACGAAGTAGTTGGTGGGTTGACCATCCCTAAGATGAAGGTGTATTGGGAGTTCAACCCAAATTCTCCTGTGAAAAGACGAGGGTACCCAAATATACCTCAATTTAAAACTTTTCCACCTATAAGTCCTTTCTCCGAAAGTGATTATCTATAGACTGAGTCGAGACAATACAACTAATCGGTTCACACTTCGTGTGATCGTCTATGGATACGAGATCGAGACAATACGATAACAAGATAACTTATGTGATTGACTATGGATACAAAATCGAGACAATACAACAACGAAGTATGTTTATAAATGGTTCGGACTTAACAAAACACAATAGGATTACTATCAAGTAAATAGGAATTAACGTTTGTGTATTTTACTTCTAATTATAATAAAAACAATTATAATTACGGAAATAGAAAAGTAAAAGACACAACAAGATTTTGTTAACGAGGAAACCGCAAATTCATAAAAATCCCGGGACCTTGTCCAGAATTGAATACTCTCAGGATTAAGCCGCTATAAAAAATCAAACCAACTTCGTATAGTTGAGACCAAGCAACTAAACTTATCGTTCACCTAGTTCCGTCTGTATCCCTGCGCCTCCAACTTGTTAATAAGTCACGCACTTGGAACAATTCCTTTGGTTCGTATTCCAAACAGTAAAGGAACAAAAAATCTGTTCGGTAACAACTCTTTTCAATCAAGTGATATGAGTTCGACAAAAGGCTATTCCGTTTATCCCAATAAACTCCTTTGTCAGGTTCTTAGATCTGTCCAATAACAACTACCAAAGTAATTGTCAATATTTTGCAATCAATACTTTAAATCACAAAGAAATGTATTGATACCGATCTACTCAACTAATCAATCCAATCTATCACAAAGATAAATCGATTATAGTTGGATCCTCTTTACACGAAACAAGTATTGTACACACCAAAGATTATGAACCCAAATCAGAAATCTCTTTCGTCTTCAAATCTTCTTAGATCTTCAATAAACACCTGCACACAATCAACTTGAATCTCTTGTGATCAATCATACACAGAATGGAGTCTGTTAACAATGGATTATCACAAGACGTCTTTAGATCTACAAACAGTATAAAGATCCCCTTTGAAACTTCGATCTAGTTTGAGTGAATCTTATATCAGAAGAGAAGATTCTCAAGCATAAACAAACTAGGTACAATCAAAGTTCAACAACCGTTAGTCAATCAAATCAATCGAAAACTAATAATAAACCGCAATTATCTAGTTTCCCACCAACGGTACTAATAGAGCTTCTCAAACCCAAAGAAGTCTTTAAACTGAGCGGACGTAAGAGATTTCGCCTAATTAGGTTACTTTCCTCTCCGAATAGGCGGCTCCACCAGTAACAACACAACTAGGTAGTTTTGCTGGCTCTGAGGATTAGTTTGCTCGAAATGCAAACTTTGATATTTATAGACCAAGGAAGTTTGGACACCAAGGAATTTCCAAAACCGAAAATATTCTCAAGATATGCAATATATTCCAAATTCGGTTTCCATAATTCTTGGAAATGCTTTGTCCAAATGTTGACCGAAATCTCACTAGAAAATCTCCAATTAGTAAATGCACATTACTAATTTTTATTTTCCAAAATAAAATTAAAAACTTTAATTAAAAGATTCTCAATTTATTTTCGATCCGGGATTCTCCTTTAGCTATTAAGGAATATCTTTGAACAATAAAAGATAAGCGTTACGCCACATGTTCAAAGTATGTAGACATCTTTACTTTGTAAGTCCTCTTTCATACTTACAATCTTGGAATCGATTTGCCACACTTCCAAACAAGTTTCGAATTGGTTCATCTGACTTCCAAGAACTATGTGATTGATTATCCTATCAAATCACCAAACATGGGTTTCACGGTTCTACCAAAACAAGTTTCGGTTCTACCTCCATGTAGGTACTAGAATCAGTCACGGTAGTTACAAAAACTTGATTGACTAGGTACTAGGATCGGTTCCCACATATATATGGTATCTAACTTGTATTTGTTGCACATGTCCATAAGATCGGTTCCCAATATCTAAACACGTGTTGCACATGTTCATAGGATCGGTTCCCAATATCTAGAAACTTGTTGCACCTCTTACAAGGATCGATTCCCCTTTTGTGATCGGTTGCACCTCTTACTAGTATCGGTTCCCCTTTGCCTAGAGTTGGTCATACCAATTACAACAAATCGATCATACCATCTCAGGTGATTACTTAAGATCGGTTTCACTAATAAAAGTCATACCAATACAAAAGTCAGGCCTTGTGAATAGTTTTACCAAGAACATAAACAAGTCATGAGCGGTTATACTAAACACACATATTGGTAGTTCAAAAGATATGCAATGAATAACAATACCAATAAGCCTAGCGATTTCCCTTTCGATTCATAAAACAAGTTCATGAATTTACTTCCTTTAAACGAATGTAAAACATTGTTTCCTAGGATGAAATCTTCACCTCATACCCATACATAATCACAATAACATTCAAACGATTATGTCGATATCTTATATATGAAGTTCAAAAGATAAGCGTTATACTTCGTATTGTATTCCTTAATACTATGTCTAACTAGAGTATAATCATTCATAGCTTCGCAGTTTTGTTTTCAATATGCACGACTTGAAAGATACGTTAGGGAATGAAACAGTTCAAGTCAAATATTACTAACCTCAAGTGGAAGGATGATGTCGTCGTTGTAGCTCCTTGCTTCTTCACATTCTTCAAGTCTTCATGTAATACTTGTAATGTCTCATATCCTAATACTTTCAAGCTAACCTATACGAAGTTGACTGTAGCATATAATCAAGCGACTCTTTAAATGAGTTTTGGTTTACTAAAATATGACAACCAAACTTGACATACCAACGCTTGGTGGGTTCAACCGATGCTCTAACAATCTCCCCCTTTGTAAATTTTAGTGACAAAACTCTTACATCATATGGATAAACAAATTACAAGAATTTATTACACATACGCTTGATTCCCAAATTCAACAGCACAATAACCTGTATACATTCAATCCATAAATGCCGCTTTTGACATTATAATAACAAAGCTAATAATCCCCCTAAAGGTAAGATAGGTAGATTTTCAATCCGCACGTCTTTGTTATTCCCTTTTTTAGTTAAGATAACCACAAACATCAATATGATATGTTACTCCCCCTTAGTCTATGCTTTACTCATTCGTTAGATAAAATGTTTAAGCACCATTGTCCTTTCCCTTAGTGATACCAATCAATATAAATCAGTACCAGTATCACTTGTTTACTCCATATATTTCTCCCCCTTTTTGTCACAAAATGACAAAGGTACGAGCAAATACAAGACAAACCGAAAGGATCTTACAAATCTTAAAAGACTTGCAACCTATAAGAGTTAGGCACGAGGGTTCCACACACCATTTTTAATAACCAATATCAAAACCGAAACTACAAAGTAATTTTGTTTTGATATGTTACCAAGGAAACAATTGCCCGAAGCAATTTTCCCTAATAGTTTAGCAAATCAAAAATCGACTAAGCACCTTAGTTCCTTTGCTAAACCGATTGCACAAATACAATCGCTTGTTCGATAAGACAAAAATAAAAATAACTCTATTTTTCTCATCAGGTTCTAATTATCCATATAACTTAGACCTTTCACTTTTAAACAACACAAGTACTAGGTTAGTTAACTAGCATTTCTTGTTAAGGCATTCAATTAGACTTAAATAACCGAAACCTCTACTTTGATAAGTCTAACTAAGATCAGAATTAACTTAGTTTCTCTTATCCGGAATCAAATTGGACTAAACAATTCATCCCGAAAACCTATTGTTTTGTTAAGCCATAAACAATTCATACAAACCAAATAAATCAACTTGCATAATTATTTACCTCAACCGTAAGCAATTGAAACAACATAGACATTAAAGCACCGCAATTGCACCGAAATTTTGTAAGCCTAAACGATTGATACCATACAATAAAGCAAGATAACAATAGTTTTTCTTAACCGAAAACAATTGAATCACACACACATCCATACACAAACAATGGAATAAAACATCAATTGTACCAAAATTTTGTTAAACAAAAGCAATAAATATACGCAATAATATCAGGCTTTTCTTAAACAGGAAAACAATTAACTAACAAAGTCGTTACCTCAAATTTCGCATCCTCTTATCCAATATGTTTGCATCTTCTTTCCAGGGAGAATTGATATAGAAATATCATTATGTTGTTATCCTCATTCAAGATAAAAGAACAATAACAACCAACCTTTACCAGATAAAGGTTGAAAACCGGTTTTAACTATTGCAAGCAAAAGTTGAAACCCCGAAACACATATGCTTTTATGCTAAACCAAACGATTCAACATATTGTGACTTTTTCACATATTGTTTCAATCATAACCCCTTATGATCCTTTGATAAAGCCTACCAACATGGGTTAGAACTTAATCCTGCTAAACCAAAAAGTCACCCAAACCATAAGGGTTCACATCATATGAGATCGAATATTAAGGTTATGAAAACCGAAATAAAACATATCATAACATCAAATGCAATACACCATAAATATTCAACAGAAAATCAAGTATTGCAATTACCTCAATCTTGTAGTAAATTGAATTACGAAACCAACGCAAAAAGAATGAGGTTATTCCGAGTTCGGACGAAGAAGTTATGGGCAAAACAGTTTTACACTCCTTCATATGAACCAATCACACCAATCACTAGCTTACACCTCTCACTAGGATCGGTTACACCAATCACTAGGATTGCTTACACCTCTCACTAGGATCGGTTACAGTAGTTACTTGTGATGGATCACAACACTAAACTATTTTTGACATAACTTTTGCATACAATGTCCGAATTTAGTGATTTTTTGCTCGTTTTAACCGTAAAAACAAGAGATACACATATATGATCAGTAGATATAAACATAATAAACTCAAAATTACCGTTTATATAAAAAAAAGGTCAAATATAGATAGATAAGGTATGAGTATACAAGAAAGAAATCTCCCTAAAGATGTTAATTAGTCATATAATAACCGAGAGATCACGTGCTCAGTTTCATATACTTCCTCACCTTTCAAAAGATTGAGCACCAAGGTGAGCATGCACATTCTAACACAACTAGGTTGTGTTGAGTTGATCCTTGTCTTGTTCGTCATGAGTGACTAAGACAGAATCATCATTCTTGACCTCTTGCTTGGTTTGTTTTCTCTTGTTCCATCTCTTGTTTTTCTTCTTTGACTTGTGATGAAGAGTGTCATTATCACAACCTTTACTAGTACAAGAGATTTCAGACATGATGTCTTTCTTTAGTCTTTCAAGAAGACTCTTATAATTATTGTCACCAACAATTAACAACTGAGAGTCATTCTTGTGACTAACTTTTGGTCCCTTCTTGGCTATGGAGGACTTCGGGACCCATTTAGAGATGGGTTTCGCAGGAGTGGCTTTGTCCTTCATATCATTAGGACGATTGTCCTTTTGAATACTTTGCAAAACATCCTTTCTCCAATTTGGAATATCAGATCTTGTTTTTGTATTTAAAAAGTCATCTCTCTTTCTATAATTGGGCCTTTTATGAAATGACCTTGTCGAGTGATATGCAAAATTTGAACTATCATTATAATAATTCTTTTTCCTAAACTTAGGACAATACCGATATGAGTTCCTGTGGGGAGCAATCTTAGCCAATTCGTTTGATACAAAAGAAAGTGCATCTTGCATCTTACGAACTTTGCATCCCCATTGTAAGTGCCCTTTATTACCACAATAATAACAATGCTTAGTATAAACGTACGAAGTACGAGTTTTAGTGTTACGTTTTTGTGGATCCTCTTGCATTGGAGCTCGACGAGTTTTCTTCTTCTTCTTCTTCAATGTTGTTGCTTTCTTGACATTAGCAAAAGTGGTCTGTTTGATTGTTGCTAATTGAACACAATTCTTAGGCTTGACTGGTTTACTTCTTAACAAGAAATAGTATCATTTTTGACAACAATGGAAGCCTCTGGTTGAGAAGAATTAGTAACTTTAACAAATTTTACCTCTTTGTTAATATTTGTATCATCTATTCCCTTATAGACCAATCCTCGGGTATCACGATGATTTCTACTTGCTTATAACATTGAGGTTAAATTGTTTGAGCTAACATTGAACTTTTTAATTTCCAAAATTTCTTCTTCCAATGTCTTGATTTTATCAAGAGCACTAGCTAGATCAGCCTTAAGATGTTTCTCTCGTGAGAGATATACACCTTCTTTCTCTTCAAAACTCTTTGGTTGGGAATTAACCCCTTGCTTCAGATTCAACAAGTTTCTTTTTCGACAAAAAGAGATCCCTTCGAAGATTTTCACATTCTAATTTCTTAGAATTTAACTCGTCTGTACGATCTTTAAGAAGAGAATCACCGATTTGGTAACCAATATAATATCCTTGAAAAACCTTCTTCAATTTCTTGTTCTTACGACAAAGAGGAGTCATAAGACCAACAAAATTTGAAGATCTCAGTTTTTTATTTTTCAAAGGATTCAGTAGTTTAGAGTATTCTGAGATATCCTCTTCTACTTCTCGTTCAAATTCTGAGTCATCATCATCGGAAATTTCATCCATCCTTTCTTCTAGACAAATTTTCCAGTTGTCATTGGTTTCTACATCATTAACAAGATTAACTTGTCTAGTAGAATCTCTTGAGATGATTTCTTCAGATATTGAATCGTAGATGCCATCATCAAGTGTTAATTCAAAACTCTTGATGTCTTGCTTTACGTTAACTGAATAATCCATTAGATTCAATTCTTATAGGTTGGATCGCACCAAACACAGATTGTTAGATCTTTTCGTGTTTGCATGCTCTGATACCAATGGAAAAGATGAGGGTACCCAAATATATACCTCGATCTAAAACTTTTCCACCTATAAGTCCTTTCTCCGAAAGTGATTGTCTATAGACCGAGTCGATACAATACAACTAATCGGTTCACACTTCGTATGATCGTCTATGGATACGAGATCGAGACAATACGATAACAAGATAACTTGTGTGATTGACTATGGATACAAGATCGATACAATACAACAACGAAGTATGTTTACTTGATAAATGGTTTGGACTTAACCAAACACAATAGGATTACTATCAAGTAAATAGGAATTAACGTTTGTGTATTTTACTTCTAATTATAATAAAAACAATTATAATTGCGGAAATAGAAAAGTAAAAGACACAGCAAGATTTTGTTAACGAGGAAACCGCAAATGCAGAAAACCCCCGGGACCTTGTCCAGAATTGAATACTCTCAGGATTAAGCCGCTATACAAAATCAAACCAACTTCGTATAGTTGAGACCAAGCAACTAAACCTATCGTTCACCTAGTTCCGTCTGTATCCCTGCGCCTCCAACTTGTGAATAAGTCACACACTTGGAATAATTCCTTTGGTTCGTATTCCAAACAGTAAAGGAACAAAAAATCTGTTCGGTAACAACTCTTTTCAATCAAGTGATATGAGTTCGACAAAAGGCTATTCCGTTTATCCCAATAAACTCCTTGGTAAGGTTTTTAGATCTATCCAATAACAACTACCAAAGTAATTGTCAAGATTTTGCAATCAATACTTTGAATCACAAAGAATTGTATTGATGCCGATCTACTCAACTAATCAATCCAATCTATCACAAAGATAAATCGATTATAGTTGGATCCTCTTTAACCGAAACAAGTATTGTGCACACCAAAGATTATGAACCCAAATCAGAAATCTCTTTCGTCTTCAAATCTTCTTAGATCTTCAATAAACACCTGCACACAATCAACTTGAATCTCTTGTGATCAATCACACACAGAACGGAGTCTGTTAACAATGGATTATCACAAGACGTCTTTAGATCTACAAACAGTCTAAAGATCCCCGTTGAAACTTCGATCTAGTTTGAGTGAATCTTATATCAGAAGAGAAGATTTTCAAGCATAAACAAACTAGGTGCAATCAAAGTTCAACAACCATTAGTTAATCAAATCAATCGAAACCTAATCATAAACCGCAATTATCTAGTTTCCCACCAACGGTACTAATAGAGCTTCTCAATACCAAAGAAGTCTGTAAACTGAGCGGCCTTAGGAGATTTCGCCTAATTAGGTTACTTTCCTCTCCGAATAGGCGGCTCCACCAGTAACAACACAACTAGGTAGTTTTGCTGGCTCTGAGGATTAGTTTGCTCGAAATGCAAACTTTGATATTTATAGACCAAGGAAGTTTGGACACCAAGGAATTTCCAAAATCGAAAATATTCTCAAGATATGCAATATATTCCAAATTTGGTTTCCATAATTCTTGGAAATGCTTTGTCCAAATGTTGACCGAAATCTCACTAGAAAATCTCCAATTAGTAAATACACAATACTAATTTTTATTTTCCAAAATAAAATTAAAAACCTTAATCAAAAGATTCTCAATTTATTTTCGATCAGAGATTCTCCTTTAGCTATTAAGGAATATTTTTGAACAATAAAAGATAAGCGTTACTGCACATGTTCAAAGTATGTTGACATCTTTACTTTGTAAGTCCTCTTTCATACTTACAATCTTGGAATCGATTTGCCACACTTCCAAACAAGTTTAGAATTGGTTCGTCTAACTTCCAAGAACTATGTGATTGATTATCCTATCAAATCACCAATTATGGGTTTCACGGTTCTACAAAAAAAAGTTTCGGTTCTACCTCCATGTGGGTACTAGAATTAGTCACGCTATTTACAAAAACTTGGTTGACTAGGTACTAGGATCGGTTCCCACATATTTATATGATATCTAACTTGTATTTGTTGCACATGTCCATAGGATCGGTTCCCAATATCTAAAAACGTGTTGCACATGTTCATAGGATCGGTTCCCAATATCTAGAAACTTGTTGCACCTCTTACAAGGATCGATTACCCTTTTGTGATCGGTTGCACCTCTTACTAGTATCGGTTCCCTTTTGCCTAGAGTTTGTCATACCTATTACAACAAATCGATCATACCATCTCAGGTGATTACTTAGGATCGGTTTCACTAATAAAAGTCATACCAATACAAAATTCAGGCCTTGTGAATAGTTTTACCAAGAGCATAAACAAGTCATGAGCGGTTATACTAAACACACATATTGGTAGTTCAAAAGATATGCAATGAATAACAATACCAATAAGCCTAGCGATTTCCCTTTCGATTCATAAAACAAGTTCATGAATTTACTTCCTTTAAACGAATGTAAAACATTATTTCCTAGGATGAAATCTTCACCTCATACCCATACATAATCACAATAACATTCAAACGATTATGTCGATGTCTTATATACGAAGTTCAAAAGATAAGCGTTATACTTCGTATTGTATTCCTTAATATTATGTCTAACTAGAGTATAATCATTCATAGCTTCGCAGTTTTGTTTTCAATATGCACGACTTGAAAGATACGTTCGGGAATGAAATAGTTCAAGTCAAATATTACTAACCTCAAGTGGAAGGATGATGTCGTCGTTGTAGCTCCTTACTTCTTCACATTCTTCAAGTCTTCACGTAATACTTGTAATGTCTCATATCCTAATACTTTTAAGATAACCTATACGAAGTTGACTGTAGCATATAATCAAGCGACTCTTTAAATGAGTTTTGGTTCACTAAAATATGACCACCAAACTTGACATACCAACACTTGGTGGGTTCAACCGAGGTATGCTTTAACATCCTGAACAGTATGACTTTACTATGAGCTGGCTTCGTCAGTGAGTTGATGTTGTTGCAGTTGATAGCAACGACAATCTTCCTTCTGGGTATGATTGGTGAAGAGAGGAAGTTCCTTAGTCGTGTAGGGGCATGTGATGTAGAGAGGTCCCATTGATGAAGTTTCATGGAATCACACCAGGTTGCAATAACTTGTTATGTGGATAACATTTATTGAAATAGATTTGAATTGATTTCTCTAATAAGATCAAGTCCCCAGCGTATGTTGAAAGAGTTTGTGCCATTCATGGACGAATGATGTTTCATCTACTTCAGAAGTCTTATCGTGGGATAATAAAGACTTATTTATTGTAGTTCAGTTTGTCTTTGATCATGTTGGTGTTGAATCAACGTGTCATCGTCAAGATATTTTTGCTGAAGCTAGATGCGACATTATCGAAGGTGTACTCTTTGATTGGGAGTACAATCTGAAGGCTTCTGAAGAATATAACACTCAGAGATGAGAGGTTTTTGAATTTAGGTTGGTCTTGGAGAAGTGGGTGATTGACAGTTATAGGGATTTTCTTTTGGTTTGATAGATTCAATTACTTAATGCAAGTATTGCATATATTTTGGAGGAATTGAAAATAACGGATAGGTTAAGAAAATCCTAAATGCTTCAAACCTTGGATGCTTGAGCGTTGAAGCGTCATATCCCTTAAGCGTAGAATGTCTTAGGCTTGATCGTCTCGGCCCCGAGTATCTTCTGTTGATTCAATATTTCTTTCGTTGCGGTAGTGTTATTCAACACTTGTGCAGACATCAGAGCTTTCTTATTTTGTGGCGCTCATGGACACTCCGGCAAGGCTATGGAGAAACACCCAAAGTGTTCTTTTTCATGCTTGAACATCATCTCAGTAATGAATGTCTCAGTGAGATTTTTGATTCAGATAGGTGTCAGATTCAACCACTTGGTAAAATGTTAATATGGTGAAGCTACCCATTCATAACGTCTTCCAATAGCAGAATTGAGTCCCCATGCTAGGATAGCATGTGAGGAAATAAATGACATAGACATGGAAGGAATGAGACTTGCCTGAGTGCGAAACCTATTGATGAATGTCTATGCATCTTTTGCAGGTTCTTTTTTCAACTTCGTCGAAGTTCGAAATTTCTTCAAATGCTCTGATGATGGAACGTCCGCCAAATCTTATGGATCAGAATTTTCTTCGTTTGAGAGATGTGTAATTGAAGGTGTTGGAGTTACCTTTTCAGCATGAATCCACGTACGTCCGAGTTTCATATCATATCCTGGGTCCTCCCTAATTATGTGAAATTTGGTTTCCGCCCAGGTTGAACCCGTTTTCATTTTGAGAATGATATAACCATACGCATCCCCGGATATTCCTTCGTGATCTCTGACTAAGACGGGAGCATGAGTGGCTTCTTGTCGAGTGATGCCTGCATCTCTGAGAGTATTCAAAGGGATAATGTTGATAGCCGTTCCAACATCGACCAACGCCCTCCTGAATTCATTTCCTTTGATATTGACCGTGGTAAGAAATCCCCAGTCATACATCTCCTTGTCAGTGACTGGAGGTTCAGGGAGTACTTCTGGAATGGACAGATATTTCCCGGACACTATATGGTTCAAAGCCACGAACATGTCCTTCCTTTGAACCTTTGAAAGATAAGGCAATTCGCAGATGTGCTCGATCAATGACTGAACTGCTTCTTTGACTGGTTGTTCAGAGAATGTGAAGGTTCTAATTGGGAGAGGATTCTTGTGTACTCCTTCAGTTCGCAGTTCCCCTGAATCAACCTTTTCTTTGAATATACGTTTCAAAGTTCTGCAATCACTTATTGGATGACTAACATACATATGAAAGCGGCAGTAGCGCGGATTCTCCATTTCTTCCTCTGTCGGCTCTCTTCTAACGGGAGGCAATTTGACCGCATCGTCTTGAATCCATACTTCCAATAGATCGATCACCTATTCAATGGGAAAAGGAAGGTATGGTTCTTCCTGGTCATTCTGCTGATGTTGAGTCGGTGCTTGTGCGTTTCGAGTTTGGTTGTCCTTCCTTAATGTTTTTGTAGGATGGGACGTTGGAGGAGCATTCTTATGCTGCTGTGCTTCGGATTTCCTCTTGCTTCCTTCAGCAACATTCATGGAAGGTTGGATATTATATTTATTTTTGATATGGTGCCTGGCACTGCCTCGAGTTTCTCGCGGTTCTTCGACTTTTGTAGCTCTTGTTCTTTCCAGTAAGGCTGGAGAAGTAGTTGCTGATCGTTTGGATGCTTCATGAAGTTCTGAGAAAGGCTGAAACCGGAGATTTTCCAGCAAGGCTCTGTAGACCGGGATCATTCCGTTGATGCACAAGTCCACCAGTTGTTGTTCAGTAACATTCGTGTTATGACAATCCAGGGCCTGGGTTCTGAACCTCTTTACATAGTCGTTCAGATGTTCATTGTTCTTCTGAGACATTTTTCCTAAATCAAAAAGAGTAATCTGCTCTGAGACGAAGAAGAATTTCCGGTAAAAAGCATTAACCATTTTCCCCCAGCTAGTGATGCTCCCTGGTGCGATGTTGTTGTACCAAGTATATGCTCGACCTGTCAGAGACTTTGAGAATTCCTTCAGGCGTACGACATGGTTGTGTTCGTGTTCTCCTAATGCTTCCAGGAATCTAGAAAAATTTTCTCGGGCATTCCCTGTTCCATTGTAGAGTGTAAACATTGGAGAAGTGTAGACCTTCGGGAGAGGAATTCTTTGCGTAGCAGCAGTATATGGAGGTTGATGACGATGAACATATGGTGTTTTGTCTTTTCCTCGATCCTCCAGAAAGCATTTCAAATCTTTACGAGTGATGAAACCTGCAGAGTCCTTCTCAGGTGGGTTATCTGCAGCTTTACGGACTTCATCATCATCCACCACGTGAATTGGAGAGATTTCGGGATCAGTTTCTTTGGCTTTTCCTTTCTCCGATCCATCCTGAGTTCTCTCAGACATTTTATTTATGAGAGTTTTGAGATAATTGCATAACTCCTTCTTAGTGGTAGCCATATCAGTCTGATTTTTGGCGAGAGTTTTTTGCACCTTCATGAGATCAACTATGGTAGGTGGATTTTCTCTGATTTCCCCGGGAGACTGGCCGAAGGTAGGATTGCTTTATATGTTTGTTTGAGGAGGCGTGTTATCACCAGCACCGTTGTTGGAAGCGGAGGTAGTTTCTGGAGTACCACCACTATTGCTAGTGCTAGCATTGTTTGGGTTAGGATTTGTAACTGAACATGACCTAAGATCAACCATTTTGTGAAATTTTGAGATTGCAACCGAGAGATTAATCTCCCACTGTGGTCGCCAATCTGTTGATGGGGAAAAACGATTTGCTGGTTTTCTAGGAAGTGGAGAGACGACCGTGCGGACGGAGGATCCTCAACCAAGCAAACTATCTAACCTCAAACATATGCACTACACGAGAGTGCTTTGAGTTTTAGAGATCAATCTGTAGGAATCCGTACTAAACCAAGAAAATGGCCGTTCCAGAGTCAATTCGGTCATAAAGAGGGGAAAGGGTTGATTTGTAGGGGGGAAGCTGAGAAGTGTGCGACATCAATGGTGATCAAGGATTGTGAATGTGTTTAAGGTTTCTGCAAGTTTTTTGTGAATAGTTGAGTTCGAATAACTTCTGGTCGATTGATTGAATTCTTGAGCGTGATTGCTCGGATCAGAATTCTTCTGTTTAGACGAACGTTGTCTATCTTGTTCAATCATGGATTCAGAGACTTATTTATATTGCCAGAATAGTAGACATATTGATCTCCAGTAAGTGTGACAGTTGCTCGAGTGAAAGAGTGGGAAAGTAGGAAATCATGGTTGCACCAGTTCCTCATACGTGAGAGGGTTGTTTGATTATCCACCCACTACTTTGCTAACTCCCTCAACTGCTTGCACGACTTACTCACATTTATCATCATGGATGGACACACGTACTGTAGTCCGCCAGACCAAAACCCTAATTAATATCCCCCCATGTGACGTGATTGATGTCTCACGAATGTGGAGTCTGCAAGGCAGGCTTGTATTCGATCAGTCAGTCGTTGACTTGATTAGACAATGAGTCTAAGTATTGTTCAGTCGAGCATGATTGCTGAATGCTTTAGGATTCATGGATTGAACATGTCTGCTTGAACGTATAGTTCTCGAATGAATGATGTTGATAATTGAATCAACATGATAGTCTGACCAAATATTGCTTGTATGATGAATTGTTGAATAATGATAGTTGAATCAATATTCGAGCATTTGAGAAAATATTGTTGATTCGATGAATTACTGAATATTGATAGTTGAATCAATATTCGAGCATCTAAGCAAATATTGCTCATTCGATGGATTACTGAATATTGATAGTTGAATCAATATTCGATGAATTACTGAATATTGATAGTTGAATCAATATTCGAGCATTTGAGCAAATATTTCTTATTCGATGGATTACTGAATATTGATAGTTGAATCAATATTCGAGCATGTGAGCAAATATTGCTCATTCGATGAATTATTGAATATTGATAATTAAATCAATATTCGAGCATCTGAGAAAATATTGCTCATTCGATGAATTACTGAATATTGATAGTTGAACCAATATTCCAGTATCTGAGCAAATATTGCTCATTCGATGGATTACTGAATATTGATAGTTGAATCAATATTCGAGCAGTTGAGCAAATATTGCTCATTCGATGAATTACTGAATATTGATAGTTGAATCAATATTCCAGCATCTGAGCAAATATTTCTCATTCGATGAATTACTGAATATTGATAGTTGAATCAATATTCGAGCATCTGAGCAAATATTTCTCATTCGATGAATTATTGGTAACATGACCAAATAAAATATTAATTAAAATATTGGTAATTGGGCCGAATTTTATATAATTAATCAAGATGTTGATTGCTGGATCAACATAAAATTATTAGTGTTTGAAGGTTCTCAGAATCATGATTTGCAGAGCATTCAGTTCGAAACCCTAATTTTGATCAATTGTTGATAATTGATGATTAATGAAAATAGGTCACTTAGTGAAGGAGGGAGCGGCTACATGGGATGATGGCCGACCATGTAGCGCCAAAGTACTCGAGTGAGCATGCACCAAAGTCCTTTGTTTACCAGTTGGTGAACGAATGATCAAATGCTGGTTTAATCATTTATTAAATAGTGCTTGTGCGAGCGTCAGGTAGTAAAACCTAGTTATTGAGAGATGGGGGACCGGCCAAGGGGTCATGGGACCGGCCCTTGGTGGTCGTGGGACCAGCTAGTGGTCGATTGAGAAAATTCCAAGTTGGTGGGAAAGAGTTTGGACCCAATACGAACAATTGAGATCAAATTAGGTCAAAATTATGAAGTTATGTGGGACCCGCTCCTTGCAAGCCTAAGGGACGGCCTTGGTCGGTCAAGGTAGCATGCCCGTGTCACCATGATGTCCGTGTCTCAGTTCCGAGAGTTTTGGTATTTTCTGGTGCGCGTTTGAGCAATATTTTGGATTTTCAGAAGAGTTTGATCTTGACTGAAACTCTCAATTTTGCTCAAATGAGTAAGTAGAACTTTGCTCATGCGACATATATTTTGAGAATATTAAAATAATAATATTTTAATTTTTGACGTGAGAAGCCTATTCGGTCATGTGATCATTTTACTTTTTGGCTTTTTTATGGTTTGAGCAATATTTTAGAAAATATTGAAAAACTAGGGTTTTCGCTCAAACGATGGAGTTCCATGAGATGAAGGAAATAATAATATGAGGAAATAAGGGATTGTAAGGTGTGGGACCGGCCACGGCTAGGGCATGGCCGGACGGCTAGGTTGCCCGGTCCCGTGACACCTTTCCCTATTTTTTCATTATTCTTCATCTTTTGATGGAAAGTATGGAAAAACTAAGAGTTTCGCTCAAACGAGGGAGTTTGCTCAAATGAAGGAGTCTCCATCAGATGAGGGAACTAAATTAAATTAAAATAAAATAGTGGAGAGGGGACCGGCCGGCCGGTGGCCCCGGTCCTACGCCTCTTGCTTATTTTATTTAATATTATTTTTCTTTATAAGTTCCTCGTTCGTCCATATTTATGAATGCTCGTTCGTGCGTTCAGGTGCTCGTTCATGCATTATTTTCAAGTGCACTTGCACCATTTTCTCGGGGCTTACTCGGGGATGGCCCAGACGCCCGATTGTTGAATATTTATTATTAATTCATGAAATTCAGCTGAGAATAATTCATGAAACGGGGTAATAAAAATTACTTGAGTATTTATTACTAATTCATGAAATTTAGCTGAGAATGATTCATGAGACGGAGTAATAAAATGAGTTGAGTATCTATTACTAATCCATGGAATCCAGCTGGGGATTCAAGGAACAGAGTAATGAGATAAAATGGTTATCTATTACTAATCCATGGAATCCAGCTGAGGATCAGCCATGGAACGGAGTAATGAGATAGAATAGATTATTTTCTAGGAATTTAGTTGATGAATGACACACTAGAATTAATCTATTTGCAGAATCGAGATATGAGATAATCGAAGCATCATACTCGTTCTGAGGGGGTGTATAGTCAGGGAACAATGAGCAGCGTGACGTCCTGAAGGCGTTAAGCTCTCTAACAAACATTATATCTAGGAACCGCCCAATCATTAAGAGATTCTATATACGGTCTCTCTACGTAGTCAGGGAACAACGAGCAGCGTGACGTCTTGAAGACGTTAATCTCTGTAACAAACATTAAATCTAGGAGCCCCCCAATCATTTTTATTCTATGTAGAGGTGATGATGAAATGTGTGAAGCATCGAATGCTAAGCTAGGAGGCCTTTCGAGAAACATATTCATCATAGCTCTGAGAGGAATGTTCGCTCAGTCAGAGTCGTGAAGCGGTTCACGGATCGTAAAATATGAATCGTCACATACATTCCTGAAGCCGGGTCAGAAACATGTAGTATCATGATTTTACGATTTTGACCTTTGTCGAAAATCCACCATCAACAACTATGAATACCGAACTATTCCTGGTTCTTATCTGAAAAACATTTTTGTAGGAATCCAGATTTATCTCTGATTGGTTTTAAGCATAACGATTCAGTTATTTTCAAGGGTTTTGATGGTACTAAGTTCAACGATAAGTGTTTATTGATCTTTTATGGTGATTGGGAGCATGGAAATCACATGATGAATTCACAAAAGTTAAAACATTTTATTTTCTCTAGTAAATAGTTTCCAGAGGGAGAGATTTTTTTTTTAATGCTTTTAGGTCATGCTTTTTTGGTATTTCAGACATGTTTGATTAATATTTTTCCTCTTTTGCTTTTTCATAAAGTCGTCGATGCTGCAGCTTCTTCACGATCTAGAAAGAACTATGGAGCTTATTCTTCACATAAATCAGCTGAGCTAATGATTATTTTTGGTTAATTGTTTTCTGTTAGATAAGCTGGGTTAATTCGGATCCTTGCTTTTGCTCAACGAAATAAGGTGCAGTTGTTTTGGTAGAATTATTTCATGGTAAGAAAAACTAAGTCAATTCTGATTTTTGTTTTTGCTTAACAAAAACAGGTTCAATTGTTTTAGTACAATTGATTTCTGATAAGAGAAACTAAGTTATTCTGATCTTAGTTTAGGCTTATCAGATAAGATATGATTATTTAAGTCTAATCAATCCCATATAAGAAAACTAGTTATCTAACTATCAAAACCTGGGTACAATTATAATTATATAATTGGATCCTCATAAGTAACTAAGTTAATTCTGATCTTAGTTTGACTTATCAAATTGGTAAAAGCCTAAAACAAATTACTTCAGTAATTTTGATTTTAGTGATGCTTATAAGAAATGGTATGTTAAACCTGACTGCTTGACTCTTATAGGTTGTATCGAGTTTTTTTATCAACTTGAAAGGTCTTTTTGAAATACTTGTTAGGCCGACCGAGCGAAGCGAGGGATGACTCTATATATGGTAACTTTGTGTCAATGTGAAGCATGACTTTTTTTCTCCAATTTGACAAAAAAAATTTGAATTTGGTGTCTGTCTATTAATCTATCGACAATACCCCTGTCAATCTTCCAAAATCACCCGTCACTCCCCCGTGAATTTTACCGATTTCTTTTCTTCACCGCGATTTTTTGAGAACCAATTCTCTTCCTCATAAGTAGAATAGCATGGAGATTAGTTAGTAATCCAAATGATTTATGGGCTCAAATTTTAAAGGGAAAGTATTTCAAAAAAACTGGAGCTTTATTATCCAAGAAGAAATCAAATGCTTATTGGATTTGGAACTGTATTCTATAAGGCATAGAACACATAAAGCAATACAGTATATGGGAGGTAGGAAATGGTTCATCCATCAACATTTGGGAAGACAGATGGCTTCCTGCCAGAACTGAAACTCTGGCAAACTCTGTCCAAAGGACAAACACCCACATAACACTTGTGTCTGAGCTAATTCACTCAGACACAAAGAAGTGGAACATTCAATTACTCAACTCTATCTTTGATAACTCTGTAGTGCAGGAAATTATTAATATCAACCTATTCACTATAAGAGCTGGTAACCTGAGAAAAGACAAATTGAGATGGACACTAACCAGAAATGGGGAATTTTATGTCAAGTCATTATATGCAAAATTTCTCAATCCTTCCATTCTGATTTCTCATGAAACAAAGAGATTATGAAAAGGTTTATGGAGTATGGATACTTCTCAAAGAATAAAACTGTTCATCTGGAAATGCTTGCAAGATGCACTACCAACTAAAACAAAGATTAAATCAGCTATAGATGAAGACAACAATTGTGTTTTCTGTCACTCAGAGCAGGAATCTACTTATCATTTGTTTTTCGAATGTGCATATGCAAGAGCTGTTTGAAATCTATCTCCAATGCCATCAAAGGGAGTACATCTTATCTCTAACAGTAAATCTTTCTTAGATCACTACAATGAATGGAAAACATGAAATCTACAATCTATCTTTATGGCTTTGGCTACAACTAAATGTTGGTTTATATGGAAAGAATGGTTCCTTAGAGTTTTTGAAAACAAAAATAGAACATCGGAATAATTAGCAATAGATATCACCAGACTTTTTGCTTATTGGCATCCAGAAAATAGGACACAGAACAAAGCAATTAGTAGTAAGCAAAGTATCCTAAATATCAAATGGAATTTTCCTTCTACAAATACAAATAAGATTAACTGTGATGCTTCATGGTTGTCTGAAATTACTAATGCTGGGTTTGGATTCATACTGCGTAATTGGACATGAACTTTCCAAGCAGCAGCGATGGGGAGTTGCAGGACCTTGTCATCAGAAGAGGCAGAAGTTGTAACTCTTCTCAGAGTTACTCAATGGGCTGTTACAAATAACATACAACTTTTAGTGATTGAAGGGGACAACCAGGCAACAATCAATTACCTACAAGGCAAGGAATCAACAGTCCAATGGTAATGCATATCCATTTTAGAAGAAGTTAAGTTATTAGCAGAGCAACTAGTTTCTTTTTTAAGTTTTCAGTATGTAGACAGGAGAGCAAACAAGGTGGCAGACTTGTTAGCAAAGAAGGGAAGAAGCACATGTATAGAGCTTGCTCCAATGATCTAAATATATAGTAATCATCAAAGTTCTCTTCATCTCAGAATTTGTTGATTCCACATGTTTTTTACTTGTGAGGTGAATAATAATCTAAACTGCACTTCGGGTTGCATAAGTCCGGATTATTAGGATAGCTAGACTTTTGTCAATTTGCTATCGATTTCCATCACCTTGATCATACGTTTCAATCGTAATCAGGAAATCAATTTTATAGAATTAATCTTTGGGAGGCAGATTTGGTTTAAAGTCTTCAATTGAGTTTAAGCAACTCTTAGTTGGTGTGACGTCATCTATGGGAATCAATTGCACAGAGTTCTGCTGGGATTCAAGAGGCGTAAGGAATGCGACTGTACCTTAATCAGTGGGATATATTTTAGGGCTCAACTACATTCTAGTCAGAAGTTAATTGGTAGTATGCTAGTGTCCGTAGCGGCTTAATACATTTTGGTGTTCAATCTGGACTAGGTCCCGGGGTTTTTCTGCATTTGAGGTTTCCACGTTAACAAAACTTCTGGTGTTTGTGTTCTTTCTTTTTCCGCATTATATTGTTTATCTTTATAATTGAAATATCACATGTTGTGCATTGGTTAATCATAGTAGACACATCCGACCTAGTTTGTTGGATACAAATTGATTGATTCTCGGACATTGGTCTTTGGTACCGTCAAAGTTATCTCTTTGTGATTAGGTTCACAGATTCAATTCTATAAACGTTCTAATCCCAAGAGATAGAGATATAACTCTAAGATATTATTCCTTGATTTAGTTTAACTCTCGGAGTTTTTTAAGTTTGTCCATACAAATTGCCTAAGAAAAAAGTGGTGTATTTTGGTATCCCCGCATTTTCAATTGGTATTAGAGCAGGAAAACACGTTAAGACCTAATAAGTCTGTGTTTGAAGTAGTCTGACTATATGGACATAGACAAAATCTCGATAAATGTACCACCAGATCCAAGGGATTCAGAATTTTCTTCCATGAATGATTTAATAAAATATGTAAAAGAAATTCTTTCTAAACTTCCTCTAGGTTTAAATCCTTTAAAGTATTGTAAGGGCTTGAAAAAGAAATTGAGAATCTCTCTATTGATGTTGAAATATTTCTCCAGAAAGAACAAGATTCTCTTGATAATCTAAACCAAGTTATGATGAATAATAATCGTGTAGAGGTTGACATTGATTTGTTAATAAGTGAGTGCAATGGTCCTCTTTGTAACATAGAAAGCTGTAAACTAGATGTCTTGCAAAAGGGGTGTAAGCCTAATCTATTGGATTATTTCCTCATAAAACATGACTCAATTCATTGGTCAAACCCTGATATATCTTCGAAAAATAACAATGTTATGTTCTTTAGTAAAAACGTTAAGATGTCTCTTCATACTAAAAGAGTTACCTTACGTAGTTCTAAATGTTATCTTCAGACATTGTTATTAATAATATGCAAAACAAGACATCAAGGACACAATTTTTTTTATTTTAAGCGTCCCACTAAAGTCTTGTAAGGCTCTTAAAAATCCAGACTCATATCTTTTCCGCAATTCGTCTGGATGGAAAAACAGTTGGAACAAAGTTCTCTCGTCAGTTATGTTGTCAAATATCTGATCGAGCCAACTAGGGTTCTCATATTATTATTTTTGTTAAAATTTGTTTTTAGATAGAATTTGGATGTTGAGCTTTGCTCTATACAAATTATCTATATATTATCCTCCACAAGCAGAAATTGATGAAATCTCATAATTGAGGAAGTCAAATTTTTTTCTCCTATGTGCTCTAAATGTCCACTAGATCAATTTATTGAGCTAAAAAAAATTCTACCTAAATGAGTGATAATTAGCTAAAACAATTAAGCACATGACCACACATGTGTAGTTCACGTACGGTGGACTCAGTCCTGAACCAAAACCAGAACGGGTAGGTATCTTGTTTTGGAACTGATATGACCGGGTCATGTTCCTTTCCAATTCCACACATAAAAACAGAAAACCCTTCTTGTTTTCTCCATCATCTTCTTTCGAGTTCGAGAACTTTGTAAGAAAAAATTAAAAGGGTTCGTCACCCATCAACGCCCCAAGCTCATTTCTCAACCATCTTGAGTGATTTTTGTACCGCTGAGTTCGTGAACAGTTTTTTATCAAGGGGTCATCAAGTTTGTCTCATATCTCCACCGTTCCGGAGCCGCACCATTAACAACATTTCACATATCCGGTACCTTGTGTCTAGCTGCTAATGTTGTTCCTGAAACAATCTCCAAATCGACATGTCCTTATTGTTCTAGTGAGGTTCACGGACTCACACAATGTTTCAAGTACAAACATAAACTAAGATATGCCAATAAACTGCAACAGAGGGCTAGTCATTTGGCAAATGTGCTTAAACTTGTTCAAAAGTCCAATCTTGAGGTACTTAAATTTAACTCTTCTTCTTATAAAAGATTGATTGGTTCTAAGGAAAAGGGAAAATCTCAATTAAAGAGAAGAGTCCGGAATAAACGTTCTGTATTGAAGGATATTAATTCCGTGCAGGAATCTAGTGGTGAGCAATCTAACGCTCACCTCAACACAATCTAATTATGTTGAAATGTGCATCTTATCTCATGTGCCCTTAAAAGAGATAAGAACTGTGCACATCAGGTCTTTGGATCAAGATTGAATATTATTGCTTGGATCTCCATCTCGTATCTGTGCATCTTAATCTTTGTCCAAGTAATGGTATAGGAAATTTTAATCCACGAAACCTATATAAGGATAAAAATGACATTTTTATTCATTTTAGGTTTCATGTATTCTAGTGCGTGAACTTTTATGGTTCCAAAATCCTGCATGGTAAATATATTTTACTTCAAGACTCATATCTCTTTCACAAGAAGCTTTGCCTGTTAAGCCATTTATATTTGTGTTTCACAAATCCATTTTGTTCTTATGGAGGCTCCAAGCACAAATCTTCTCGTGAAACCTATGCTCCAATGGTTGTTGATACTTATCCAACCAAAAAGGAAGATGAGTTATCTTTTCCTTTTGTCTCATTAGCAGAGGTGCTTTCTTTGATAGTCGCACTTGAAGAATTTGGTTGAGCATGATTCTAAGGCTTGAAAGGCTTTACTTCTTTACAAGAAATAGGAGCATCTTTGACATCAGTGGAAGCGTATGGTTGAGAAGAATTTGTAGCTTTGACAAATTTTACCTCTTTGCTAATATTGAAGCATCTATTCCCTTATAGCCCAATCCTCGTGTATCATGATGATTTTTACTTGCTTCTAATATTGAGGTTAATTTGGCATTATTGATTTTTCTCAAATTTAATTTTTATTCTTCCAACGTCTTGATTTTATGAAGAGCACCAGTTAGACCAGCCTTAAGGCATTTTTCTCTAGAGAGATATACACTTTCTTTCTCTTCAAAGCTCACTTGTTGAGAGTTAATCCTTGCTTCAGATTCAACAAGTTTCTTTTCCAACAAATGGACCTTTTCAAGAGTAGCATCACGGTCTTTCTCTAATATTTTCGCTCGAGAAAGACTAGCACTTACTTTGTTTTCATGATTCTGTAATTTTTGAGAATCATTTTCCCTCAACTATTTGAGATCTTGACGAATTTTTTCACATTCAGTAGTCTTTGATTGCAAATAAACCTCAAGTGTCTTTATTTCTTCACAAGACATACTTCGAAGATTTTTTGTTCGTAAGCAATTGCTCACAAGCCTGTTTCAGCTTAGAGGCTAACATATCCATACGACTTGGATCATCCCTAGAAGGTTTTCTGTTTAAGTCATTGGAAATGTCTATAAGACTTTGTTTTAACTCATCATGAGATCCATTGGACTCATTCTAGATATTATCATAAGAACATTCTGAACTTGATTCATATGAGGAAGAACCATTATCACTGTTTGTAACCTCTGATTCTGAGAATGGTTTAACAATCTCTTGCGATACGTTAACTGAGACTTTCATTAATTTTCTCTTTCGCTTAAGCTTACTTTGACTCATGTCTTATAGGTTGGATCGCACTTGTAGATGGGGAAAAATAATTAACTGGTTTTTTTAGAAAAATGAAGAGACGACCGTGCGTACGAGACTCCTCAACCGAGCAAACTGCTTAACCTCAAACAGATGCACTGCACGGGAGTGCTTTGAGTTCGAGAGATAAATCTGTAGGACTCCGGCCTAAACCAAGTCAATGGCCGTTCCAGAGTCAATTCGGTCACAAAGAGGGAAATGGGATGATCTGTAGGAGGGAAGCTGAGAATTGTGTGGGATCAATGGTGATCAAGGATTGTGGATGTGTTATGGGGTTTCTACAAGTTTGTGTAAATAAGTTTCGAATGATTGAGAGAGTGTTGCTCACACGATGATTCTTGGTTAGACGGTGTATTGTCTGTTCAATATCTCGTGGATTTTCTGTGTTGTTCAATCATGGATTCAATGACTTATATATATTGTCAGAATAGTGAACACATCGATCCCAGTAAGTGTGACGGTTTCTTGAGTGAAAGAGTGGGAAAGTGGGAAATTATGGTGAAACCAATTCCAAGACGTGTGGAGACTTGGTTAACCGTCCACCCACTACTTTTCTAACACCATTTGCACGACTTACTCACATTTCTCATCGTGGATGAACACACGTGCCGTAGTCCGCCATACCAAAACCCTAAATAATATCCCCCCATGTGATGTGATTGATGTCTCACGAACGTGGAGTCTGCAAAGCAGATGTGTATTTGATCAGTCAGTCGTTGACTTGATTAGACAGTGAATCTAAGTTTTGTTGAATTGAGCATGAGTGACGAATGCTCCATGATTCATGGATTGAACATGTCATACGTATAGTTCTTGAATGATGTTGATATTGCTCGTCCGAGCAAATATTGCAAATTCGATGAATTATTGAATATTGAGTTAGATCTGAGCAAGTATTGCTCAACTCGATAAATTACTAAATATTGATAGTTGGATCAATATTCGAGCAACTGAGCAAGTATTGCTCAATTCGATAAATTGCTGAATATTGATAGTTGGATCAATATTCGAGCAACTGAGCAAGTATTGCTCAATTCGATGAATTATTGGTAACGTGACCCATTAAAATATTGGTAGTCTACCAAATATTATATAATTAATCTGGATGTCGATTACTAGATCAATATAAAATTATTAGTGTTTGAACTTGCTCAAAATTATGATTTGTGGAGCGTTTGTTCGAAACCCTAATTTTGATCAATTGTTCGTCAATTGATGAATTGCTGAAAATAGGTCATGAGTAAGGGAGGGACCGACCAAATGGGATGATGGACGACCTTGTGGTGCCCAAGTGCTCGAGTGAGCGTGCACCAGGGTCCTTAGTTGACCGGTTGGTGAAAGAATGATCAAATGCTGGTGTTGATCATTTATTAGAATAATGCTCGTGCGAGTGTTAGGTGATAAAACCTAATTATGGAGAAGTGAGGGACCGACCAAGAGGGCATGAGACCGGCCCTTAGTGGTCGTGGGACCAGCTGATGGTCGTTTGAGCAAATTCCAAGTTGGTTGGAAAGAATTTGGACCCAATATGAGTAATTGAGCAAATTAGGTCAAAATTATAATAATGTGTGGGACCGGCTCCTTGCAAGACTTAGGGCCGGCCTTGGTTGGTCAAGGAAGCATGCTCGTGTCGCCATAATGTCCGTGTCTCAGTACTGAGAGTTTTGGTATTTTCTGGTGTGCGTTTGAGCAATATTTTGGATTCTCAGAAGAGTTTGATCTTTGACTGAAATTCTTGATTTTTGCTCGAATGAGCAAGTAGAACTTTGCTCGTTTGATCAAAATTTTGAGAATATTAAAATAATAATATTTTAATATTTTATGTGAGTAGCCTAGTCGGTCATGTGACCATTTGACCTTTTGGCTTTTTCATGGTTTGAGCAATATTTGAGAAAATATGAAGAAACCATGATTTTTGCTCAAACGGAGGAGTTTCATGAGATGAGGGAAATAATAATTATGAAACAAGGGATTGCAAGGTGTGGGACCGGTCACGGCTAGGGCATGGCCGGCCGCTAGGTATCCCGGTCCCGCAACACCTTTCCCTATGTTTATTATTTTTCATGAAACCGTGAAAATATGGAGAAACCGTGAGTTTTGCTCAAATAAGGAAAGTTGCTCGAATGAATGAGTCTTCATGAATTCATGAAAATAATAAAATAAGAAAAATAAAGGGAAGAGGCGTGGGGGACCAGCCACGGCGACGTGACCGGCCGGCCGGTGGGCCCGGTCCCTAAGCGCCTCTTTTATTATTTTTATTATTATTTTCTCTCTTCTATTTTGTGTAGGATTCCTTGTTTGTCCATATTTTCGAATGCTCGTTCGTGCATTTGGGTGCTCGTTCGTGCATCATTGTTGAGTACACTTGCACCATTTTATTGGGGCTTACTCGATGATAGTCCATATGCGCGATTGTTGGATATTTATTACTAATTCATGAAATTCAGCGGAGAATGACTCATGAAACGGAGTAATAAATGAACTGTGTATCTATTACTAATCCATGAATCCATCCGGGGAATTCAAGGAACGGAGTAATGAGATAAGATGGTTATCTATTACTAATCTATGGAATCAGCCGGGGATAGCCATGGAACGGAGTAATGAGATATAATAGATTATTTTCTAGGAATTCAGTGACGAATGTCACGGTAGAATTAATCTATTATAGAATCGAGATATGAGATAGTTGAAGCATCATACTCGTTCTGAAAGGTGTATAGTTAGGGAACAACGTGCAGCGTTGGTGTCCTGAAGGCGTTTAGCCCTCCAGCAACCAATTATGTCCAGAGATCCGCCTGAATCTATACACGGTGTCTCTACATAGTCAGGGAACAACGAGTATCGCCAACGTCCTGAAGGCGTTAAGCCCTCCGACAAACAATTATGTCCAGAGAACCGCCCAGTCGTTCTTCTATGTAGAGGTGGGTCTCTCTATGTAGTCAGGGAACAACGAGTATCGTCGACGTCCTGAAGGCATTAATCCCTCCGACAAACAATTATGTCCAGAGGACCGCCCAATCATGTTATTCTACATAGAGGTCACGATGAAATGTGTAGCATCGAACGCTCAGCTAGTGGGAGGCCTTTCGAGAAACATATTCATCATAGCTCTGAGAGGAACTCTATCAGAGATCGTGAAACGATTCACGGATCGTAAAATATGAATTGTCACATGCGTTCCTGAAGACGGGTAAGAAACATGCAGTATCATGATTTTACGATTTTGACCTTTGTCGAAAATCCACCATCAACAGCACCAAACACAGATTGTTAGATATTTTTATGTTTGCTTGCTCAGATACCAATTGAAAAGACGAGGGTACCCAAATACACCACAATCTTTCAAATATCAACCTATAAGTTCGATATCAAGTGTGATCGTCTATGGACAAAGTCGATACAATACAACAACTATGGTATACACTTCATATGATCATCTATGGATACGAGATCGAGACAATACAACAACAAAGTGTTCACTTGATAACAGGTACGGTATAAAACCGAAACACTAAAGGATCAATATCCAGTGACTAGGATTAATGTGCAAGTGTTATTTAATTTAAATTATAATAAAGAAATCATAATTGCGGAATAATAAAGTAAATGACACAACAAGGTTTTGTTAACGAGGAAACCGCAAATGTAGAAAAACACCGGGACCTAGTCCAGTTTTGAATACTCTCAGAATTAAGCTGCTATACAAAATCTAATACCAACTTTGTATAGTTGATACCAAGTAGACTACCCCTAGCTACTTAGTTTCCTTAGTATCCCTGCGCCTTCGACTCCTAGAGTCACGCACGTGAATCAACGATCTTTTTGATCGTATTCCAAACAGTAAATGTGTAGTAGTGTTAAAATTGATTCTGGAGAAACGAGTGAAAGTGGGTAGGTTGATGAGAAATGATTCTAGACCCTAAACAAATGTACTGCACATGAGTACTTTAGATTCGAGAGATCAATCTGTACAATTCTGGCCTAAACCAAGAAATGGTCGTTCCAGTCTTGATTCGGTCAAAATATGAAGGAGAATGGTTGATCTTAGGGAGGGAAGCAGAGAAGGTGTTGAGATCAGAGAGACGGGCTCTGTAAGATGTGACTGTTTATGACTTATCTCATAAAAATGGAACTTGCTTGTAAAAAATTGAAGCTGTAAGTTCTATGTATTTTATGATAATTTGTGTTGATTGTCGATTGAATAGATTGAAAATCTATTTATATCAAGTCATAGTCGAACACCCTGATCTCATAGGAAGTGGGAGTTGTGGAGTAATGAATTAGTGGAGATGTGTTAAGGTGGTAGAAACCGTGCCCTATTGTGAAGGTAGGACTGGACGGTTGTGTACCCACTTCTCCTTTACTCGTTAACTGCCCACTCTTCCCGTCACTTTCTCAAAATGAGTGTATTGCACACCGCATGCTGTAAACCGCCAGACCAATACTCAGATGAACATCCCCCAGTTTGTGACATGTTTGATGTCTCGAGTATTTTGGCAGAGAGTGGCTCTTACTCCTGCATGACTAAGGCGTGCCTGTTTGTACGGTAAAGTCCACATGATATGGAGCAAGTCGTATTACGACTAATAATGGGAGGCGTGGTAGTTGCTGAGTGGGCCTACCACCATGACATGGGAGAAGTGGTCATGAATAGTGGAAGAATGATTACATGATTATTCAGAAACTAACATATGCCATATGTCTTGTACGTAAAATCTACAGGTAGAGAAATATTTCGACCAATCATGCGCAAGCTAGGCAGCAGGTGGTCATAACTCATAAGTGACAAGTCAAGTCGTGAAAATGAGACTTTCCGTGAGTAGTACTCGAAAATAGCATATGGTGCTTTTTTTTTAGGTTAAATAAATAATTAAATTATTTATGAGATCGATACCCTAAAAATATCGTTTGCAAACGATGCATGTGAAGCATCGTTCTCAAGCAAGCAGCTCAAAATATTAGATGTATGTAAAGCACCGTTGTATAGAGCCTGCCTGAATTAGTCGTGGATTTTATGGTTAAAAAAGTGGCGCGACCACCCTTCTTTGGCTGATCGTTTGGTGGTTAAGCACATAAGCTATAGTCTTCGGGATTGGTTTGTTAAGAAGGGGGACGATAGGTAGCAGCTATGGCCCCTTGCTGGTCGTCTAAGATTTAATCTAAACCGGCCAAATTGGCCAGCTAAGTCGGACGACCAAGATCAATTTGAGTCTGCCATGAACAACTATTGACCTAATTAAGACGCTTGAAGCAGCTTCGACCAGCCTACTTTGGTCGATGATTTAGAGTCGAGCATGTAGGTTATGAGTATTCTGATTGGATGAAATAGTATAAGGGTGACAAGTAATCACCGTAGAGCTTGATTGGTCATGCCAGAAAGGAGCTAAGCTTGTTAAATCGACCGGACAAGTTGTGTAGTCGTGATCATTCTGCGACTGACTTGGACGGCCTAAATTTAATTCTTTATATAAAGAAGCAGCTCGACTAGCCTACTTTGGAAAACGATTTGGAGCAGAGCATGTAGGATATGAGTGATCTGATTGGTCGAGGCAATAGATGAGTGGCCGCTCATCACAACAACACCCTATTTGCCGAGCTGATAAGAGTTTAGGTTAGTCAATTGAGCTGGCCAAGTCGTGTGGTCGTGATCAATTTGCGACTGACTTGGGCGGCCAAGATCTATTTTCTTAACAAATTGAATACTTCGACCGGCCTACTTCCATTAACAATTTAAATTGGAGCTTGTAGCATAGAAGTAATGTGATTGTCTGATAGGAAAGAGGGGCGCTTGAAGGCCAATATGGAGTAAGGCCGGTCGTCCATGAAGGGCATAAGCTAGGGAAAACCGGCCGGCCAAGTGGCGCGGTTGCGCTCCGTGACTGACCTAATCAGTCACGGTTTCCATTTGCTTATTTTTTCTAACTTCATACTGGCCCCATAATGGGCCAATTCCTAGCTTGCCTAGGTTTACTTTCGACCAATAGGGATCAAGATATCGTGCTTGCTCCATTTTAGGGAAAAAATCTAATTTTTTGTGAATTGACACAAAATTAAGTTAAAATTTTGTATTTTGTGAATTGACATAAAATTAATCAATTTAAGTGAATTTTGTACGTTAACACAAAATTACTAATTTTTAATCTGGCGAGTAGCGTGGCGCTGGTCTTATTAACACAGCTTGCGCACTTCTGATCAAGTACCTTCATGCATATCTTAATTCAGACATGAATCCATGTTACTCAGCTAAGAATGAACATGAACGTCAAGTAAGTATTAAGAGTTCAGCTAAGAACATAACATTAGGTAAATACTCAATTGGCTCTATACTAGTGAGCAATTCATCTAGGAGCTTGAGTTTTCATGATAAAATATTAGACCACCTAGGATTATTACAACATGCACCAATATTGTTCTGATAATTTTACATATGTATACTACTGAATTACTCAGTGGATACAATGAATACTTTATATACATATATGCGCATATTTATTGAGTTCAGCTAGGTGAAGTTTGCAAATACAACCGCATATATATATATATATAACAAGAGAGGAATATGCACTCCCCAGGCTTCCGGTATATCTCCTAAATTCCTTATGGAATGCATATACATCAAAGTATAATATTTTGAATACTGGAGCAGTGATATCGATCTTACTATTTTTGCCCTAAGCTAAAAACCACCAGCAACAAAAGGATAAAGCTGTTTGGTAACCAATCGATTCAATCTTTGGTAATAAGATATTATGAGACGTTCACAAAGGCTCTTCCGTTTAATCTAATAAAATCCTTTGTATGGTTAGATCAATCTAAACTTTGATTAATGAAATAACCATTTTCTAGATTTGCAATCAATCAATTAATATAGAACTCAAAGAGTAACTATAAAGTGATGCCGATCTCACGCAACTAGACAATCAAGTCTAACAAAGATAAACACGATTCTAGTTGGATCCCAGCCGATCAAGGTTTGTGCACTATATTCACAAGATACGGAAACTAATAAGAAAATCTTTTTCGTCTTCAAATCTTCGATTGTCTTCTTAATAACCTGCACAACACAACTTGGATCCTCTTGTGATCAATCAAATACAGAACATAGTCTGTTAACAATGGATTATCACAAGATTTTTATAGATCCAAAAATGGTTCTAAAGATCCCGTCGGTACTTTGATCTAGTTTGAGTGAGCCTTATATCAGAAGAAAAGGTTCTCAAGAATAAAAAAACTAGGTGCAATCAAAGTTTCAACAATCGTTAGTCAATCAAATCAATAATCGAAAACTAAAATAACAATGTAATTATCTAGTTTACCACCAACGGTACTCGTAGAGCTTCTTGATCCCACAGAAGTCTTTAAACGAGCGGCCGTAAAAAAAATCGCCTAATTAGGGTTCCTTCCTCTCCAGATAGACGGCTCCACCAGAAACAACACGAATGAAGTTTCCTGGCTCTTAGGATAGTTTTCAAGAAATACAAACTCAAGTATTTATACACCAAGGTTGTTTGGACAACAAGGAAATTTCAAAATCGAAAATATTCTCAATATATTCATTAAAGTACCTAATTTCGGTTTTCCTATTTCCAATAAATGTTAACCAATATTTCTGAAAATTCCCTTAGATAATTTCTATTATTAGTGTAGCACATCAACTAATAATAGTTGGGCTATTTAGCACCCAGCAAATGTCCAACACCTAGCTTTGGTACCTTTCATACCCTTTACTGTCTGTTTTTTTTTTTTTGGCTTGATTTATCTTCTCTATGAAGTAGCCACACAATCACAGCCACCTTCTATGTCAATCTCACTCTCACTTGCCATTATTTCACAATCTTCCTCCTATTTCTCCCCAACTTCTTCAACATGACAAACACCAAACACTACAGTAACCATCGTTCCAAGTTTTACCATGTTATTAAGCCATCATGAAATATTCATTTGATTTATTTCTTGATATATCATCAATTCTGTATATTAATTTAATTATGTTTAAAATGTACTGATCAAACTTATAGTTGAATGGTGTTAGCTCTAAATTTGCATTTCCAACAGCATATATGGTGATCGGATTTCGCCAGAGAGAGACGCAAGAAAAGTGGGAAGATGGTTTTGTTAGGGGTAAACTTGTAAAATTATTTTATTTTTTTAATGAAAATTAGAAATGATAATGATAATTTGGTCAAATACAATATTTAACAGTCAGCCGTTGGTCAGGTACTAACCCTTAATTTTTCAAATGTTGGGTACCAAAGCTAGGTGTTGGACATTTGCTGGGTACTAAACGTTAAATAGCCCATAATAATTTCCAGAGGATTTGCTTTAATTGCCGGTAATTAAAACATATATTATGAAATCATAATTAAATGCTTTTCAATATTTCGGTTCGGGATCACCTTAAGTATCAAGGAATATCTTTGACATCTAGAAGTTTCTCAGCAAACCCTAATTCCAAGCTTCACAAAAAACATAAAGAGATATATGAATATTGGAAACTCGGTTTTGCTCCTTGGGATCGGTCGTACCAAGACTCACAAATTAAGTTGTGACCGGATATAACATGCTTCCCAAACAAGTTGTGACCGGTTACACCATGCTTCCTAAAGGTAGATTGTAATCGGTTACACCTTACTTCCCAAATTAGCTTGTGATCGGTTACACTTTGGTTCCCAAAGTAGCTTGTGACCGATTACAACTAACTTCCCAAATTAGCTTGTGACCGGTTACACCTTGCTTTACAAAAGTAGCTTGTTACCGGATACAACTAACATCCCGTTATAGGTTGTGACCGATTACACCTTGCTTCACAAAGTAGCTTGTGGCCAATTACAACATGCTACATATTATATGCTATGACCGGTTATACCTCAATTCCCAACATAAGTTAAGATAGGTTCTACCTTGTCATCTTGCACTGGTCATCCAAAATATCTTCAATAAAGAACCGGACCAATCATGATTTCCCTTTCAATTATGAAACAAGTTCATACATCTACTTCCTTAAACTAATGTAATAATACATAGTTTTCTAGGATGAAATCACACCTATATCTTACACATAATCAAGTAACTAAATAGAAAGATTATGTTGATGTCGTATTTATGATGTTCCAAAAGATAATCATTTATACTTCGTAATTCAATAAATTCCTTGACACTTTGATCATAATGATATGACCAAGTCTAACCACTAGAGTATTATATATATACAGCTTCACATGTTATGTTTTTAATATAATACGACTTGAAAGATACGTTAGGAATGGAAACAAGTCAAGCCAGTATTACTAACCTCAAGTGGAAGGATGATGTCTTCGTTGTAGTTGTTACTTCTTCTCATTCTTCAGGTCTTTAGAGTAATACTTATACGTCTCAAAAATCCTAGACTTTCCAGTCTAACCTAAAGAAAGTTGACTCTAGTATTTAATCAAGCGACTCAAGATGAGTTTTGATACTAAAATATGACAACCAAACTTTACATACCAACGCTTGGTGGGTTCAACCGAGCTACGCTCTAACAGAGTTTTGATACTAAAATATGACAACCAAACTTGACATACCAACGCTTGGTGGGTTCAACCGAACTATGCTCTAACACATTCTTAAATGCCTGATTCTAAGCCTTCTCTTGCTTGTGGGTCTACAAATCTTACGCCATGCCACCCAACTCTTTTTTCTTCTTGTTTTCATCGTCTTCTCCCTGCAAATTTTTATCATAAATGTGTTAACTGTTAAGTCTTTTCTCCAATGAGGCTGGTAGATCCTTAGTAAACATGAAATAGATAGTTAAACTCTCTAAAGATCTCTTTATTAACGTAACTCTAACCACCTTATTTAAATAATTTTTGTTTCACGGAGCAAGGTTTTTCCGCATCCTCTTTATCACAACCTCCCAAACTGCCAAATTTATTTTGTCTGCGTCAATTGGGTTTCCTAGATATGTAATTGGTAGAGCAGCAGTCTTGCAACTCAATTCCCAAGCAAGATCATGAACCACTTCATCATCTCCAATGATTGTCATTACGCTTTTATCAAGATTTAGCTTAAGTTTTGTTAACACGTCAAAGTCCATAAGAATAATGAAATCTCCCCACCTCCATCTATGTAACACTAATCAATATTATTGTATCGTCTACAAATTGAAAATGAGACACAATAAACCCTCCTTCTGTCACTTGAAAGCCGCTAATTTTGTCATTTGCCACAACTTTATTTAAGAGCATAGAAAGAACTTCCACTACAAGTATAAACAGATAAGGAGACAAAATATCTTCTTTTCATATGCCTTTGGATAACTTAATCCTGTCCACCGCACCCCCATTCACCAGCACTGAAAATTCAGCATCTGTAACACACCATCTTATCCAACCTCTCCAATTCTCCCAGAAACCATTTTTCTTCGAGATAGTGAAGAAAGAATGCCAATTTACGTTTTCAAAGGATTTTTCCATGTCTACCGTCGAAAATTTGCTTCTCCTTGATAAATGTACCCTGTGTATTAGATATAAGAGAAGGCATAACTGTCTTCATTCTTTCAGCTAATAACTTTGAAGTAACCTTGTAGTAGCTGCAGATTAAACTTAACGGTCCAAAGTCTTTTGTAGTAGCAGTGTCCTCTTTCTTCAGGTTTAACTTGATGAAAGACATGTTAAGTCTCCAGTCCTCCTTATCCTTACAATAAAATTTATCGATTGCTGCCAGAAGATCAACTTTCAAACATTCCAACACTTCTTGTAAAATTCGATTGTAAACCCGTCTGGACCCGGATCTTTGTTAACTTTATAATTCTTTATATGCCTCTCTAACCATTCACTCTGAGTACTATCGATAGCCTTAGACGCCATATTACCAAAAGAAGGAGAAATTATATTTGTAGCAGTAAAAAGGTGCGTGTAGTATCTCTTGATCTCTTGCTTTATAATTTCTTGATTAAACATCAATCCTGACAAACTCAAGTTTAGTAATGCAACTCTTCCTTCTCTTTGCATTAGCTATACTGTGTAAGTAACGAGAATTCTTGACAACATCTTGAAAACCCATGACTTTAGCCCTTTGATCTCATTAATATTGATTAAATCATTTGTTCTTTCAACTCTGAGATCTTGAGTTAACAATGCGTTTTCCTCGAGCATATTTATTATCTTGACATTTTCAGTAAGTGCAATCTCTTTCCTTTTTCCCATCTCCAAAAGTAGTATTGCTTTAAGGTTTTAAGAAGAACTTCAGATTTTGAAGTTTTCTATAAAACAAATAACAATTGGGTGTCCCAATGAATTGCATTGCGCCCACAACTCTCAATATTATTGTAAAAGTTTGGATGATTCAACCAATGATGCTCAATTTTGAAGTAGTACTTCAATCTGATCTAAGGAGCTAAATCCAACAACAAAGGGTGGTGATCAAAAATATTCATAACTAGTGTTGTCTGAGTAGCACTAGTGAATTTATAATAGAAAATAGAACATACCAGGAATCTGTCCAATCTACGTAAAGTATGGTCTTCTTGCTTATCACTCCATGTGTAAGTACTTATATTCAATGGCAGATCCACCGACTCCACATCAGCTAAAAACTCATTGAGAAGTCTTTTATTTCTAGCACCCCCACCATCTTTATTTCGTTCAACATCACATCTGATTGCATTTATACCCCCACTTACACACCAAACCTATTCTCTCCGATTCCTAATTTCAATCAAGTTACAATTTCAGGGTAAATAAACATTAGATAAAACAAATTTGAAAGGAGTCCTTACATTTGAATAAAATTAAAATTGAATTAAAACCCATCCTCAAAGTAATCATAGTCGTAATAATCTCACATTGTGATTTATTTATCTGTTATATTTTAAACAAAATTATATCAAAGGTGTGTCTCAGTAAGTTAAATAAAATTCTTTTGGTGGTATACTCGGTACCTTCGTCTTTGCAATACTGAGTATAAGACATGGTATGTGAACCCCAATCATATCAACCATGACATTCAACCCCTTTAAGATTATTTTTTTCTGCTTTTTAATTTTTAGTGTTGTTGGGTTGTTTAAACCGCAAATTTTATAAAATTACTCAAGTGAGAAATAAATTTTAAATTTCAATTTAAAAAGGAACTAAAATAAAAAATAAAAAATAAAAAAAATGATCAGAATTTTATAGTGGTAAAGTGGAAAACAAACAAATAAATTTACACATTTTTTTGTTATCTCTTTGCGGTTGATAAATATTTTCTAAATTAAGAATTGATTAAAAATTAAATCAAACAACTGAACTAAATTAATTAGCTAGAAAAAAAGTTTTGCCTAAACATATACTAATTCCTTATTTTATAATCTTTTTTGTTATTTTTCTCCAAACAAATTTGTTATCCTTCACAAGAAATCGTTTTTTGCTAGCTCTCAAAATTTAGGCAAAGAAAGACAAAGTACCAGAAAAGGATGACAAAGGTTTCTCAACTTGTTATCCTTTTTATCGTTGTTGTTATATGTTTTATGTCGTATGTTTTTTGTGATGATTTTCATATCGTGGGTTAGATTTATTGTGATACATGTCGTGCCGGATTTGAGACCAAAATTTCTGAACCCATCAAAGGTAGAATGGAAATGATCCTTGATAAGATTGTTTAATTATTAATTTTAATCCAGTTTTGTTTAGTTTTGTTTTTTGGATTTGTTTTGAATTCACAAAATAGTTATTCCATGCGCAATGAACGTACAACATTAATTTATTACTTTATTTGTATAGGAGCTAAGGTAGGGTTAGAATGCAGAAATAAAGAAGGTGGAAACATTACATACACGGCTGAGGATGTTGTGACCGATGAGGACGGTATGTATTCAGTTTTAATTAATGGTGATCATGAAGATGACGTATGTGAGGTATTACTCAAAGATAGCCCTAGGTCTGATTGTAACGAAGTTGTTCCTACAAGAAATCAAGGTCGTGTAGCCATCACTGATAACAATGGTATTGATTCTCCTATTCGATTCATGAATTCCTTGGCGTTCCTGAAGAAAGAACGTCTCTCCAATTGCTCTGAAGTCATCGCTAATTTAGGTCTTACACCCGATGATTTCATGGTACTATGATGTAATATATTTTGTCTAAAGTGTACATGCATACTATAAATTTTACAAGTAAAAAGCGTTTTTACACCATAGCGCCATATGTTAAATGCAATTTTTTTGGAGTTTATTTGTTGGTACCTTAAATTAAAAATAATTTTGGATGAGTAGAATTAGCATCATAGGCACAAACAAGAAAACATAAAGCTTAAAATTATTAAAAGAATATCTTTCCACTTAATAACTATATCATCCGACATAAAATCTGACTATTCCCGGGAAGAAAAATGCAATTGAAAAGTGAAAATCTTTGCCTTGATAATAACATATAACACTATCAACAAACAACCAGGAAAAGACAAATCCCGTCTTCATATAATGTTCGAAAATATACCAGCAACGCCGGAAAAGTTAAGGAATATCCCAGAAGACTTCATGGCACCCGAAGAACTCCAAGATGAGACCTATGAAAAAATGACCTGAGGAAATAGTGGTCATGGAAAAAATATGGTGGAGCCATATAACCCGAAGGTACGACTTAACGATCCAGAGCGAAATAATCAATATTAGTTTAGGTTCGACAGGAAAAAAAAACTGGAGATTGGAAAGGGCGAGATCAGCACTAAGCGAAGGAGAGAAGATTCATATACCCAGTTTACACGAAGTTGAATACACCGCTTTCAGAAATCTTCAAACGGGTAGATCAGAAATACAACTTTAACTACCTATAGAATCGAGAAAAACAACTAGATAACGTGGAAAATACCAAAGATTATTTTGGCTTCCACCAATTTTATAGTCATCCAACTATCTCGTGCAGGAACTTAAAGCAAGTGGTCCGGAAGATGGTCGATGATGGGAAACTCTAAAAACTTGTGTCGCCACATCCTTCACGATACACAAAATGATCTTATGTTCATCGATTAAGGATCCCTAGAGAAGCACTATATTTGGAATGTAACATCATCTCTCATTTGGCGACATGGGTGCCCACCTTCGAAAATAGCATCATGGGGCGAATCCATAAGCGAAACTATAAATGAAAAGAGGTTCATACCATAGTAATGAAGCCACCAATAGATTAATGAACGAAACAAACCTCAGACTCAAAAGTGCCGATAAAAATGAAGAAAAAAAAACCACAATGCCCCTCTGGTGGTCATCGCATTTTATATAAGAGAAAACGAAGAGAAAAAACAAAAAGCTTTTCCATGGACGACACCCTAAATTCTAATCGACGTAGGAAGCTCCGTTAAGATACTTTTTCACGATACATTCTAAAAGATAGGACTTAAAGAATATTGCCTCATACTTTCGGTGTGTAACATATATGAAATTCAGTGGTTCTTCGGCCATGCCAAAAAGAAAAGTCACCTTAGAAGTGCATGCATGGTGGATCCTAAATTCGATAACATTTTGTGTCATAGACATAATCTCGCCATGTGCTACCATTATCGCACAATCATGGGTACATGGGATCAAAGGTGTTGCCTCAACTTAACACCAGAGGCTACAATTCCCTAATCCAGACAGAATTGCTGAAATTATGGGAGATCCGGGAGAAGTAAGATATTGAGACAAGCTCAAGGTGCAGAACGGGGAAAATCAAGTTAACTTTCCAAAAGTTGAAAAGAAGAGCGTTAAGGAAGCAAAAAGCCAATAAGATATCTATGCATACATCGCAGAAACAAACAAAGTCATGCAAGAAAAAAGCAAATATGGCCGTTGAGATCGACGAAGAAAATATGAAAGAGAACGATGGGGCCTTACAGAAATCAAAGAGCCCCACAGAAGTCGGATTACCTAAGTCAAGCTTCTCAATTTCGGAGCCAACTAAGATGTGAATATTATGACAGATAAAAGCCCATGCATGGTGAATACTCTTAACATCGTCAAAACCAGAAGAAGAACAAAGGCTGCTCGAAGTGCTAAATAAGTACTTTGAAGTTTTTGATTGGAAAGTTGAGGACGCGTTTGGAATTGACCCAGAAGTTTGTCGCCACCATGATCGATCCAAAGTATAAGCCTTTTCGACAAACAACTCGGAAAGTGGTACCTAATTATCAAGAGGCAGTACAAAAGAATGTGAAGAAGATGGGATAATTCAAGAAGTCAAATATCCATTGTGGACACGCAACATGGTCATTTTACCAAAAAGTAATGAAGGGGTAAAATCTGCATCGACTTCAACGATCTTAATAAGGCATGTCTAAAGGATAACTTCAAACTCCCAAATATCTATAAGTTGTGGATGTTACAAAGGGATTCTACTGAGAGGATTCTACTGCTACATGAAAATGTCAATCGGACTAAAGAATGCTAGGGCCACCTACCAGACTCTTGCAGACAAAATATTTGACGATTGGATCCACAAGACCACGGGGTTTACGTAGATGACATATTGGTCAAACTTAAGCAATTTATCTAGAGATCATGCAATAAACATCAAATAAGAAAATACTAGATGAAGATCAACCCAGCTAAATGTGCATGCAGAGTCACATCAACAAATTCCTATGATTCATTGTGGCCAAACGAGAAATCGAACTAAAACCATCCAAAGTCCAATCCCTCCAAGACATACCATCCCCGACAACAGTAAAAGACGTTCAACGACTCAATGAGAGGTTGACAACTTTGAAGGTTCGTATCTAGATCTTACAATAAGTGCAAGTTATTCTTTAACATACTAAAGAAACAAGAAATTATAGTGGAGTAAGGAGTGCGAATAGGCATTCCAAAAAAAAAAGGAATATCTGGCCAACTTGCATACCTTTCAAAAGCCTTAACCTAAGGACGTTTTGTACATCTACTTAGCAGCCACTATCACCATCAATGCGACATTGGTTTGTGTTGAGGAACGAGAAAAACAATCCATCTACTTTATCATCAAAACCCTGACCACGACCTGAATCGAAAAGCTCATACTATCACTAGTATATGCACCCCAAAAGAAGATAACATACTTCCACGCATACATTTTTACGGTCATCGCCAAAACGCCCACATAATCAATACTGGGCAATATTGCAGAAATAACGGGAATAATATCAAGGCGAGGAGCGAAAATCAAGCAATTTAGGGTCTGAAAAGGAGAGGGTACTAAGTATACCACCAAATTTTCGTTCGACAACATGTATGGACAAAACCTAATGCAATCACAAGTAGGCAAAAGCAAAGACCCTTGTAAATGATTTTATATAAAGTTTTTCTCTTTCTCTTCTACAATTAGTATGTATAGACCAAAGGTCCGTATACATGATTGTGCAGAAGAGTTTTTGGACCGATCTCAAAAATTACTAACCAAGATCAATCTAGTAATATTTGAATTAATAGGATTTGAATTCTAACAAGTATAAACTTGTAATTTGTCTTTCAATATATGAATTCAACAAGAACAAACCTTGTTTTTTTTTATCTCAAATAACAAGGACTTAAAATACCTAGATTGATTTTACGTACTACCTGTGATATTCCCATTAGAAAGATAAACAATATAATGCGGAAAAAGAAAAACACAAGACATCGGAATTTTGTTAACGAGGAAAACTGCACTGGCAGAAAAACCCCGGGACCTCGTCTAACTTTGAACACCATACTATATTAAACCGCTATCGACACTAGCCTACTCTCAGACTTCAGATTGGAATGTAGTTGATACTGGATTAACCCTCAAAGCATTTCAGCTGCAGTTTTGTTCCTTACATCTGTTAAACCTCTCAAGATTCTACGCACTTGATTTCCTTGGCTGACGTCCTTTACATCCTAAGAGTTGCTTCAACCTTAGTGAAAACTTTTGATACCTATCTGCCTTTAGCATACAAGCATATTTGATTTTCCCTTTGCTATGTTTCAATCTAGATTTGGAAATCTGTTTGCACTAGACAAAGTCCAGCAAACCTCATGGATCTGGAACACTTACACTTTGTTAGCAGAGAAATCTGGATCACTTACCACTTCTCAAGAACAATCCAAAAAATTGAAGAAGAGTTTAAATATCTATCTTGAGGAATTACAAAGTCTGAGACTAAGAGAACTTTGTGATTTCTATGTATATTGTTCCGATCCAAAGTTCGTGAACTTCAATAACCAGTAGAACAAGTTCCGGATTCGAGAACTATCAGGTAAAAGATAGTCTGACAGGGCTTCACGAATTGGTAAGTGAAGTCTTCAAAGTCATAACCTATAATACAATTTTGTAAAGAAACCTAGGTTATAGAGTACGATTTTAGATTTGCAACTAGGACATAAGAGTGCCATAAATTAAGAAATCATTTTGCAAGAGTCTCTCTATTTATAGAATTTCAAGGCTACATATAGCTTTGAATTCAAGCTAAGGTTAGCTTGAGATCAAAGCAAACACTTTCCTAGTTTAAATGAAATTCTTATTAGGAATTCATGTAAGCATGTGAAAAGTCCTCCTTGAAATTACACAAAAAATATGCACTATGGTTTAGGGTTTTGGAACCATGCATACTGATAATCCATAGCGACAAGTATATATTTGAAGTTACAAGCACATAACGGTATTCAGTAACACTCAAGACTAAAAAATAATCCAAAAGCCCAAGTTGATTTTGTAAATAAAGTTAACTTAGAAGTGTCTATGAGATTTGTAGCAAAAGCGAACATAGTCATATAGAGTAGTTCGTGAATTTCTGCTAATACTGAAACTGGACAGGTTTGCAAACCACTGGCAGTTCACGAATTCATGCCACATGGGTTTGAAGACCTTGGAAATTCGCGAAGTCAGTCGGTAGGGTTTTGCAAACTTACCCACCCCATTCCCAAACTTCATATGTAAGGGGTTATCAAACCGGGTTTGCAAACCTCCAAAGTCCATGAAATTCAGACCCACTTAGTTAATACATACAAGTCCTTGCGCAAAAAAGTTCTAAATCTCTCATAATTAAATTTGAAACATCCCAATAACCATAGACAATATTCGCTTTTGCTAGGGTAATAGATTGTTCTAACTAAGATTGTATAGAGAGCTGGACATGTTTTGAGAGAGTCAGGCTAAGAATGAACTACAGTGAGCAAGAGAATAAGGTAATTGTAAATTGTAATATTTGAGTTAAAAGGAAGATGCTATAACTTGATAACATAGGAAGACCATTCCCGTGGACGTAGATCTCTTCTATGCTGAACTATGTTAAGTCTTTGTGTTAATCTTTACTACTCCGTCTGTCCCTAAAAAGATGACCTCTTTCAATTTTGCACAATTGTTAAGGCAAGGAGGAAAGGGGAGTATTTTTAACTATTTTTTTTTATAGTTATACCCTTATGGATAATAATTAATAAAATTTAGAAATGATATATCTCTCAAACTACAACATGGATTTTCACAAACTTTATACCATTGAAAAGCATTTTAAAACATCTACCTAACGGATATAAACATGACTATCAAATTATACATATTTTTTATACTAACAATAACAAATTAAAATGGTAGTTTTAGAAATGTACCCTTGTTTAATGATATAGGTAAACTTTTAGAGGGACAACATTTTAAAATGAGAAGGTTATCTTTTTAGGGATGGAGAGAGTATTATACATTTTGCCTTTTTTTTTTTTTTTGATAGAAAATGAACTTATATTAATCAAGAAATATAGTGCAAAAGGTTTATGAGCTAATTTTTATCAAAAACATTGGAAATAACACTAGATTTTAAAACCCTTTGTTGAAGGTGGGAAGACATGTGCCGAAGATGCTTTACTCGATCTTCTTTTGCAATGTAGTCCGCCTCAGAGTTATATTTCCTGTTTATATACTTTACCTGGGCTTGCGGAAGTTTTTCCAGAATTGAATTTGTTTCCTGTATGGTATTGTCCGCGCTCCAAGGAGAATCTTTGCAAGACTTGTTGATCGTCTCCGCCAGAGATTTGCAGTCTGTTACTATTGAGACAGTGGATAATATATTTTTACTTAACCAAGAAGACGCCTTTAGCAAGGCTTTTGATTCTGCATGAAAAAGCTGAAGAAGCCCACTCCGAACCAGTTGCAATATACATGAAAGTTTCGCAGTCCACAGAGTAAAGTAAAAAGGCATATCCCATGGTCGAATCATCTTTTTTGAAATCCGCATCAATAAAAATTATCCAATCCGAAGATAAGTCAGACCATTTTTCTTTGGGGATATTTTTTCTTTCTATCTTCATTGATTTTGGATCTTTTCCTATGGATTTTGGTTCAAAAATTTCTTGATTTGCTCCATGAGGTGATTCAGATTTGGATTTATTTTCTCAAAAACTACCAAGCATCTGTGCTTCCAAATGAACCATGATATAGTAGCTATTTTATCTGATAGTTGAATGAAATCTTGGTCCGTGATCCACTATTTTATCCAATTTTCTATGGAATCCGAACTAATTCTAGTGTTCACCGCTTCTAGAGAAAGACAAAACCAAATAGCTCTTGCGAAAGGACAAAAGCGAAATAGGTGTTTTTCGGATTCTTGCTCTTGGGAATCATACATTGGACACTCTGTGTTTATGTCTGAATTATGCGCTCCAAGTCTTGAATTGGTTGGAAGGGATTTTTGAGCTAATTTCCAGATGAATAATTTGATTCTTGGGATTACTTGGATTTTCCATATCTTTTGCCAGGGAAAGGAGTTTAATCTATTGCTCTCTTGATCTTGGTTTATGAGAAAGCTATAAACATTTTTTTCCGAAAAGGTTCCTGAAGGATGATGTTGCCATCTGATTTTGTCCTGTTCTTATCTTTTTGGAGTAATGGCTAGGATTTTCGCTTTTATTTCTGGATCAAAATAAGTATCAAGTTTTTCTCTTGATCCCATGTATCTTCGGGAGTGATCAACTCATTTACCCTCTGAGGAACCGGATCTTGAATATTAAAAGGCTTTTGAATGATATTTGTATTAGGAACCCATTTGTCTTCCCAAATTTTTGTGGAAGTTCCATTTTTTACTTGCCAGATAAAATTACCTTTAATGAGATCCAAACCTTTTTTTTATGCTAGTCCAAATCTATGATAATTTGGAAGATCTAGAGAATTCCATAGGGTGAGAGTTTGGGAAATATTTTGCTTTGAGTAGTTGAGCCCAAAGTTGATCTTACTCTGAGATGAGACGGCTAGCTAGTTTAGTAAGGAGATCAATATTGAATTGGTGTGGATTCTTGATTCCAAGACCCCCTTGGTATATAGGCTTGCAAATGCTGACCCATGCCTTTATATATCCTCCTCTGCTTTTGGGATTATCTTTATTCCACCAAAAATCTCTTTGGATTTTGTCCATTTGATCTAGCGTTTCTTTAGAAAGAGCAAGCACTTTCATTAGGTAAGTTGGATAACCTTGAAGGATGGATTTTATTAGAACTGTTCTGCTAGCTTGAGAGAGCAATTTAGATTTCCAGCCTTAAAGGGTGGCATAGTATTTTTGTAACAGGGGTTCAAAATTTTATTTTCTATTTTTATCGAAGAAGAGTGGGGTTTCCAGATATCTATCATTTTTTGTCATTAAGGGAACTTTTAGAATTCTCGCAATGATTTTCCCATGTTTCGGATGAATTCTAGGACTGGAATAGATGCCGTATTTTTGGAGGTTGACCATCTAACCCGTAATCTCTCCAAATCTTGAAAGGATGTCTAACAGATTTTTCGCCTCACCTAGATCGGCTTTTGTGAATAAAAAACAGTCATCTTTGTGTCGGGAAAATTTTGCGTACATTGGAATGATGTCAAAGCTCTGTCTATTCTTTCACATATGTTGGCATCACCCTCTCTATTATTGGACCATGTGAATGGCGTTCCTTCATAAACCGCATCTTGAAGCCCCAACGAGTTTATTGTCCGGATTATGAAAGATTTGCTGCTTGAGCTATTTTTATTTCCACCTTGTTTCTCATCTGGGTGTAGGATGACATTTAAATCTCCTATTAGGAGCCAAGGCTTGTTGACCTGGTGAGCAATGTTAGCAATATATGACCATTGTTCAAATTTAGCTTCCGGATCAACTGCACCATAAACACAAGTGATTAGCACCTCAACTAGTCCAATTTTTGTTTCGAAGTGGCACACATTGAGATTTGAAGATAGTAGGTTCATTTCTATGTTGTTGTGCCACAGCTAAGGTCAAGTGTTGTATCTGTTCTTATCAGTTTAATACATTTTTCCTTCACTTATCATGTTTTTTAGTTTACCAGATCTTTTTGGTGTAGTTACTAGGTTCCATGCAACTACACTCCCACTGCATTATTTTATTAGATAATGAATTCCTTTGTAACATATTTTGGGTGGAAGCTTGTAAGGTGTTTTTTTCCCTTTTTCTTTTTCTTTTTGGGTTTGTGGGTATAAGGTGCCTTTATCGACAGACAGCTTTGTCAAGTTATTTTATGATCAATGTTGTTCGTCGCTCTCTTGACTTAGTCAAGGGTTCTTTCTTCATCTCCAGCACAAAGGCCGTGCGATCCGCGAAGTTATCATAAATCTTCTGAGCAACGGGCAAAGCCTGTGTCAACTTATTGGCTAATAAATGCACACCTTCCAGAAGTCGGGGTTTTGTTGCACGTATTAGCTCTAGAATTACTATGGTTATCCGAATAGTAAGTACCATCAAACAAACTATAACTGATTTAATAAGCCATTCGCAGTTTCACAATCTGAATTGGTTCATACTTACCCATCTATGACTTAATTTTTGAGACAAGCATTTGACTATTACCAGGATCAACCAGGTAGCATTCCTTAATGACGCCATCTTCTGGTCCAGACCATCGTCGGAATTTTATCGTACATTAGGCGGAAAAAGACAACTGCCGATTTCGGAAACCGTTTTTATGGGGCTCAGAAAATACTCCAAACTCCCAATGGAATCATCGGCATCCAAGGGAACAAAAAGATCTTGTGCGTCATGAGAACGAAATAAATAATATCATCGAGCAATGAGAACACGAGACCCATGTTGAGTACCATCTCGCGCCACCCAAAAGCAGGCGAGAGGCAATTTGATGGGTTTTTTTCTTCAACAGGAAACAATTTTCTGTCACATCTGGATGATTTTCTCAAGCTTTTCTCTTTTTTCTCCTCCATTATCTCTCCTTTACATCATCTCCCTTTCAGTGTGGTGGTGCAAAAATGAGTATTTCAAATCCAAATAGTTCAGATTTTGAAGATATTTTACAGAGAATGACAACTCTTATGGAGAAACCACAAACCTTAGCATTCGTAGATGTAGATGATGAACATGAAACACCAACTAAACCTCTTAAATGAATGTTGTTTAAGTTTATTTCTGGAAGAACATATAATCTTCAAATTTTAAATGATGTTATTTCAAAGACATGGAGGCACCAGGTTTCTTAAACATCAATGATTTTGGTAGAGGAATTTCTGGTGCTAAATTCCAACACCTTTGTGATCTGGAAGCTACTCTACATGGGATTCCTTGGAATGTTAATGAATATTTGATGATCACAGAGAGATATCAAGAGAATTTACTTCCCCATGAGTACGAATTCAAGTATGTGTTATTCTGGATTCATATATATACAGTCTCCCTATAAGTAAGATGAATCATGTTAAAGTTTTCAAAATTACAAAAGACGTAGGTAAACCTGATCTCATAGACTCTCAAGCAACTAAAAAATGGGGAAAATATGCTAGGTTAAGGGTGATAATTGATGTCACAAAAATGGGGTAAACATGCTGGCAGAACAGTTATGATTAAAAGTAACTTTGGAATGATTTCTCCTCTATTCATGGCTATGTCAATTATCCCGAAGAAGACAATTGCGAAACTCACAAGAACAATGTGTAACTTTTGGTGGGGTCATGCTAGAGACACCAGAAAGGCGCATTCATAAAATAAAATAAGATAAGTTTTAAGCTAACAAAGATGTTGGAGCGCTGGGAAATAGACCTATTCAATATCTCAACAATGCAATTGTCGCCAAATAGGCGTGGAGGTTCCTTACAAACCAGGAGTGTCTTTGAGTCCAATTGATGAATGCATGCTAAATACCTAAATTGTCATCATTTTTGGGAGGTAAATAAAAGTTCCAAATGTTCGTCTACTTGGGCAGACCCTTGGATACCAAATTTGCCAGATATGAAGCCTTCGCCTAGACTTGAAACTCCAACAAATATTATATGGGTAAAAGATATGTTTCATCGAAAACTCCAACTTATGGGATGAAGAGAAATTGCACCCACTTTTCAATAGATTACGAGGCCAACAAGAAAAACGAAATTTATGTCCCAAGCAATGAGGATAATGCAAAGGATACATTGTTATGGTCGGACCATCCAAAATGCACTTTCTCCTCTAAATCTTTCTTAAAATCCCTGAAAGTTAAAGCGCCATCAACTTCCAATGCCATTGGAATTGATGACTGCAAACTCTGCTACAGAGATAAGAAGGCAATTAGTCACCTTCTTCTCCATTGTCATTTGGCTCAATCCACTCTTATTGCGCCTCCTGTGTCCTTGAGCATTAATGAGTACCGGTATTTAACTGTAAAGGAGATTGTAACTAGGTATCTTCCAAACAATGAAGGGGAGTACACAAAATTCAGAATGGGATCATGCTTGTTTTCGTCCATATGGAGGACAAGGAATAACTTAATATTCAACAACATTAAGCCAAGGATCCAGAGTATTTTTCTAGAGGCTATGTACTGGTACAATCTGGAGAACTCCCCAGAGGAACAAAGATCTTATATCACTGAAGAAACTTTGCTTGAAGACAAGATTTTGAGTTGGTTCCCTCTTTATGGTAGTACTGTAAAAATAAAATCTGAAGGAGTATGGGGATCAAAAGAATTTGCTTGTTCGCCTATTGTGAGAGACAATAGTAGCTCTTTCAGAGGCTGTAAACTGAAGCTTTCACTTCCACTACCTCTATTGAAGCCGAAGCTTGTGGAGCGCTTATGGCTGTAGAACTAGCTATTGAACATGGGTTCACGAGTATCATTGTGGAAGGGGATGCTCTGGTTATGATAAACATTCTAAAGAACAGAAGACGCTGAAAATTCAAATTAACAAAACCACAGATTTGCTAACACATCTTTGAAGAAATTGATTTTGTTCATGTCAAAAAGAATACGAACAATGTTGCGCATTCTCTTGGTGCTTTCGCAACTATACACCACATAACTGATGTGTGGACCACCTCTCCTCCTTTAATTTTTTTTGGATTTTTTTTTTGCTCTGGCGTTGATCTAGCAGCACCAACGCCAAACATTTGGCAATATATGATGTCCGCAAACTGTGGTTTAACCACGGTTCTTTTTTGCATTTTTGGACCCCAATTCAGCCATATTTTTGAGTTAGTAGGTGCGTGCGTTTACTTCAGTTACGTGGGTTGAGCATGATTTAGTTAATCTTCTCATCCGTTGGACAGGTTGCAGAACTACTACTTTAGCGAATCAATTTTTTTGAATCGATTGATAGTTTTTATGCTTGAATTTGATGTTGCATTACGATATTTGAATAATAGTTCATCTCAAACTCAACCCCTAGAACAATACGTTGTTATGGAGTTCTCTTTTTGTAATGCCGATGCTCGTTGTTAGGCATGAGTTTATGAGTGAATTGATCACCAACTAATAAAGAAATGTATCGAGCCTGTTTTGTACTGCATGATATATACCTAACTACGTTGATCCAGTATGATCATCGTATGTATTGATGGCATTTGTAGTTGTAGAAATAGTGGTAATAAGATTCGAACTCTAAGACT